>LPNX010196241.1:511150-542313 GCA_001517045.1 Pseudotsuga menziesii
TTTTGGTAGCTTGTATGAAGCACTCCCCTTTTTTATGACATTATAAATATGTTGGGAGCATTTTGAAAGTTTGATTTGAATTTTCCCTCTTTTTTGAGCTTGGAGAAGTTGTCTATTTTTATTAGATGATATTCTAAAAGCTCCTAGATAAAGAGAACTTCTACAAGATTTATGGTATGCTTTGGAGGAGTTTTCAAAATTGTTGTGACATTGAGAGAAATTATACAACCTTCCTGTCATGTGGGGATCATAGGGGGGTTCACTACGGAGGCAATATCATATCACGTTCATTCATATTGGGGGTTTGAAAAATCTCAAAAACCTGAAAAACATATTTCTTCATATTAAGGGGTCAATGGGTGTTTTTAATTTGATACAGTAATATAAATATTGGGGATTATTTTATTTGGGTGGGCTAAGGAATAACATTCAAATTGTGGGATGGATAAATATAGCTTCTTCTTCATATATTTGGAGGATGCCCATAGAGATCTGTCTTTCCACCAATTCCTCCTATATCTCACAGAAGGTTGTGCTTTATCGAATTCCTCATTGAATCCTCTCGGTGACCTATTCCTGAAGAACAAGCATGAACTATAAAAAGGAAGTTGGCTTGGACTACTAATAGCCATGCTCCGCTAGCATGGCTTTAGGCTTCGAATGGAGCCCCAATTACTGATTTTTTTAATATTAGCTATTATCTTGTTATATATATATATATATATATATATATATATATATATATAGTTTGTGTGTGCATGTCAAATAGAATGTTTTTTATATTTGTTTTATGATATTGTTTTTAAAATATTTAATACTTGTGTTTAATAGTTTTATGTTGAATAAAGTTTTTATTAGAAAGTGATTGTATACAATATGGTCAATTAAGATATAGGAAAGTTAGCACAATGGATAAGAAATATTTCTTTAGGACTTAAATTTTGGTCAATGGATTGTTTCAAGTTTTTTAAACATGATTAAAAATACAATAATACATTTTTCCCATGAATCAATACTATTTATTTGTTGTAGTTTGTTCTTAGTGGAAATCAAGTGTGTGTTCACATCTTGTCTCAATAAATAAAATACAATGAAATGTACAGAAGTCCATCCACAAAAGGGTTTCAATTTTTCATTTTTATAGAGTTTAATGATTAAGATTATAGAAAATATAAGCTCTTTGTGCTTATATTTGTATTTACATGATATAAAATTGGTAGATTGGAAATCTATGGTGTGAAACTTCTTCAAATTCTCTTGTTTTATAAGCATTGCACTGATTATTGAACTATCAGTCTTTTACATTCTTTGTTACATTAATATCTTGTCTGGGTTTCCTTTTACACATTTTGCTTTCCCCATTACTATTTTGTTGGGTCTTCCACTATACAACACTACAAATTGATCAGTTGCCCCTACAATAGGTGGGATTAAATTATTAACATTATACTATTATTTTATTTAGTGTCTTGTTTTCTTATACTAAGATGCATTGAGTCTCTTCTTTTTTTAGTGTGGTTTACCTACCCCCCAGCAGGGCATGTTACGTCCATGGGAACAACACATATGGGGCTCACCCGAAGGGGTCTCATCCATTCACTTTGATTACAGAGCTAACCCGGTGGGGACATCAAGTGAGTCGCTTATATAGCAATTTATAGCCTCCTGTGGATTTGATCCCAAAACCTTCTACTCACAACTTACAACACTCGACCAGTTGAGCTAGTCGACCGGGTTTGCACTAAGGCTCTTGTTTGTTAGAAATAGCCAATATGATATAAAGGGGGTGTTAAAAATGGATACCAATATCTAATGAAACTAGGGGTTTTCTTAATTGGAAAGGTATATTGGGATGGGGGTTCAACAATACAATTTTAGGAGGCATTTTCCACTATTTAGTAAAATTAGGGGTATTCTTTAATATCTTACGAAAGATTGTGCTATGGAACAAGTTCATTGAGTGAACCCCATGGTGGGGATGAAATCATTAAAAAGGTGTTGAAACACAATTAAATCATTAATTAAAAAAGAGTGTCAAAAGTGAATTAAATCATTGTTGTTGCTTATGCTAAAAAAAATTCAAAATAATGAATTGAATCTATTAATTATGACATTTAAATATTTTGAATTTTTCAAGGCTACATAAATTAAAAGGGTTGAAATACTAACTATTTAGATATATTCAATATAAGCTATTAAATAATTCTAATTTATGTGTTAAATGTTTATAGATAACCTACATTATTCATATGGATTGGTAAAAACAAATTAAAATCATATATAGTATCAAATCTCGAAATGACAAAGATTTGTTTGCAAATTGAAATAATCCAATTCATTTATATGACAAATAAGTAGTAGTCACAAGCTATGAGGGTGAGCTAAATGGTCATGAATAAAACATGAGATCTCTTCTCCATGTACGAGAGGTTATGGATATGACTCTCTTTGATTTAGTGAGAATAGGGTGCTTGAATAATAGACATGCCTTATAGATGATATTTACATTTATAAATATAGACATATATTATTAAATTTAAATAATTAAATTTTATTAAGTTTATAAAATATTTTTAAATATATATATATATGGAACTTTTACAATGAAGTATAATTAAATTTATAAAAAAGTTATAATTAATAAATGATAAATTTAATATTACAAAAATCGAATTTATTCATATCCAAATATCAAATTACAATTATATACCGATTTATAAGCATGGAATATTTCATATATATTTTTAAAATCTTTCATATATAGTTTTTAATCTAAATATCAAATTACAATTATATACCAGTTTATAAGCATGGAATATTTCATACATATTTTTAAAATCTTTTATATATAGTTTTTAATATATAAATAAGAGGTTTAATTAAAATTATTTGTAAAGTTGTAAATAATTTATACATATTTTAAAATTGATGTATAATTTTAATATATAAATGAGATGTAATATAAGTTTTTTTCTAATCTTTTTTAAAATTATTATAATTTTTTTTTCCATAATAATATTTTAAATATTATTATAAACATCAAATTTATAGAATAAAATGTTTTGCTGTAAATATAATTATTTTAGCAATTGAGCAAATTTCTTACAATATCTTTAATCAACTAAAAGCCTTGACCCTAGCTTTTCTTGTCGTCATATTTTGTTTTTGGGCATAAAAGGTTGGATCTAAGTTAGGGTGGGTGTTATGGAATAATGGGATTTTATAGGTACATTTTCTTTTGAGATAATCTGATTATTAATCTTTAAATGTTTGGAAAAGCTACATTTAATTTAATGGTTAAGTTATGAATTTAATTTAATGGTTAAGTTATGATATAGAAACAAAATTGGTTAAATGCAAAAAAAATGTAGGCTTAAATAATGAAATGAATTATTCTGAAAAAGAAATGTCAACATATACATCCATTAGATGTTATTAAACCAAACTAAGATATGAATCTCATTTACAAAGAGATGTTACAAGAAGGAATAAGGAAGGTGCAGTAGGGTGAGGGAATATGTCCTCTTTGTAGAAGTTGGGAGGAGAATATTAAACATCTCTTGCTTGGTTCATATACCCACTAAACCTATCTATTTAGTTAGGGTTAAACAATTCTTTTAGTGCTTGGGATTTCTCATTGATTCAACACAAAAGATCTTAGAGGTCTGTCATTCATCACTTGTTGAGATATGTGGATGGATCTCGGATTGGTGTAGTAATGATTGGTGTAGTAATGAGTGGTTCTATAGCTTAAGTTTCTTTTTACATATTTTAGATTTAAAATTTTTTTATGCTAAAGCTAAGTGGAGGAAAGGGGTGCCATAATTTTGATAAATTTATGACATTATTTTTATTGTTAAATTATTTTGACATAAAAGCATTATACTGACTAAAGAAGTAAAAGAAATAACAAGACAATTAGCTTTAATACTAGGAATTAAATCACAATACAGAGAAGCTTTTAAAAGAGGATTTAATACAGCTTTAGGAAAATCAAGTTCAAATGTAAAATCGAGTTCAGATGCAAGAATTTGATAATACTCCAATATTAAGGTAGGAATTTGATAATACTCAAATATTAAGGTCTCCCTACTGCTCACTAACCAATGTAATAAGAAATTATTTGTATTCATTTTACTAATATACTATAAACTAGAATATGACAAAAATAAAAATAAAAACATTTATGAATCTCTTTAATACAAAGGGGTTTGGCTCACTAACTTTTTGTTTGTTATTTTATTCTATTAAAGATTAGGTTTGAGGAGTTAGATTGTATAAAGAAATTCTCCATCCACTAGAATCACTAGTCACAACTTGTTGTAATTAAAATTCAAAACTCCCAATTTAATAAGATATGTAAAAAAATCAAAATTGTATTTTAATATATATTTTATATACAAGTTGTGAGTTATGAGTTATGAATTTTATTTGGGTAACATTGTGACTTATAAATTCTGGTTGAATTTAGAATTTTCCCACTTGACTGAGATTATAAAGAGTTTGGATTTAATATAAACAATATTTTTTTAATTATTGATAAAATTAAAATTAATTGGTTTTGAGATGGTTAAAACTAGTATAGATTTATTTAAAACAGGTTTTATTAAACAAGAGAGGGATCAAATCTTTTAAGATGTAAGCCCTTTTTTAAAATAAAAATGTTGATGAAATGTGTAATCCAATATTTATGCTTTTAGTTTATCTAATTTATATCGTTATATATATTATATAGAATTCTAAATAGTTTAAATTTAATTTAAGTGGACATATTATTTTTTATTTAAATAACATTTTATAATTTTTTATAAAAAAAATACTTGTCAATTCTAAGATGAGCATAAAATAAATTATAAGTCTCTTCCTTACTTAACTGTAAAATATACCTCTTAAACACAAATATATTTTGAAAAAATACTTTTCACAATTAACTTGTCAACATGTAAAATGTTACATAAAAGAACAATCAACAAAACGCTCCCAGATTTGATTAATTAGAATGTAGCAAATTTACAGGTTGTCTCATATTATCAAAGAATTTATGGTCCTCTTATATTGTTATGTTTAAATGCATCTTGATTTAGATTTAAATAAGTTTCAGTGAAATACATAAATAGTAACTATGACAATTTGGTAATTTATTGCTAATTTTTGGTATCCACTATGTCAGAGAATTTTGAAACCAAAGTTTCCCCTGGTTGCTCCACCCATTATCAGAGTTCTTGCCAAAGCTGTAAGGTAAACCCTGATGATGGGTGGAGGAACCACCTGAAATATTGGTTTCAAAATTCTCTGACATAGTGTATACCATAAATTCCCAATATATCTTCTCACTGTGAAAACCCACATACTTTATTTGGTAATTAATTTAACTTATGTTTAGTCTTTGTTGAAGAGTAATCCATCTCCACAAAACTAAGTGGCTAGCTATATCTATCAGCTTTCATTGATCATTTTACTTGTAGCTATGTTAGTTTAGAATTTGAATGAAATAGGACATATTATACTTTTATTTTCCAATTAGTTAAGTGTATTATTTATATTGATTTTTTTAATAGTCATTCCAAATTCAAAATAAATAATTATAAAAAATAACTAAAAAACCTATACATATTTATAACTAATACAAAAATAACTTCAGCAACAAAATTCACAGATTGTTCCTTCCTTACCCAAATTGAATAGCAAAAGCGGCGATTTACTAGAGCTAACAATTTAGAAATGTTAGCAGACAGCTAGTAAACGTCTATTCTCTGGAAAGCCAACTGAATTTAGTATCTTCTCCGTGATGCCATTTTTCAAGTTCAGTCCCTTTTACGCTTCCATGGAAGGAAGGAAAAAGTTTGAAATCATTGACAGAACGCCCTGTGCTCAATGATCGAAAGTCAAGTTTGTCATAGATACTATATTCATGATCACAATCAAGAAACGTTCTTTCACCTACCAACAACAGGCCGCACTTCCTATATAATGTGCACAGCCCGTAACCATCAAAAAGTAGATAATACAATCGGCTTTGTTGTCTGCAAATTTGACTTCTACATTCAATTGATTTTTTTATTTTTATTGTGTTGCATTTTCTTGTAATTTTCATAAATTGGTTAATAGTCAGTGGGAATAAACAGTGTTAGTAGGACTCAGGAGTGTGTTTTATTTTTAGTGGGCTGTAGATTATTGTTTTATGTTTGTTGTTGCTGTTTGACTTGTCATGTTTATGGTAATTTTATTAATAAAGATTATAGAATAGTGTGGTTTTATGTTTTTTAATAAAAAATATGTTTTATTAAGTATTTAATATAAATAATTAAAAAATCTCAAAGATGCTGTTATAGTATAATATGATTATTAATATTGACAAAACTAAGGTTATAATAATCATATTCTAAAAATGTCACTTTTACTTATTTTAGGTATGACAATAACAATTTCAATGTCACTTTTACTTATTTCAGGTATGACAATAACAATTTGAAAGAAGAGACTTCATAAAAATATTGGAATCCACTTTCATCACAAGCTTAATTAAAATTCTAGGATAGAGAAAATGATTAATGGAAGGTGGAAAGCTTATTATGGACTTGAAAATAGTTGTAAATACCTTTGGATTTGGAATAAGAAGAAACCTCTCTTTGAGACTAGATTGTCACTCCTCTCCTATTATCTTATATGGTATTACCTTATATGGATGTGAAATTTGGAAGTTTAGGGTTTCAAAATTTTTATAGAATCATGGAAAACAATAAAACAAATCTAAAAAAACTTTATTACATATAATCTCAAAACTAAAGGCAATACACCCTACCCTATCATTCTCATAGAATAAATCTCTACCACATTGAGAGCATGGCTATGACTAGATATGTAATGTACAAGAACACAATAAACAACATAAATAAAGATATCCTAAAAAATCAAAATTATCTCTATATTTTAACTAACATGTCTTAAAACTTTGTGTAATGAAATTACAAAATAGTTGTTACAAGAATATATTTTCTAACCTCTCAAGTCCTTATGGATCTAAGACTTTTTCTCTTAAAAATTTTAAAAATACCAAAAAAATAAAAAAAAACATGATTCTTTTCTTTTTAAAAATATATATATGATTAAAAAATAATAAAAATTAGTCACTTAATAAAACACAAAAACAAAAAATCATAAATAAATCTATATTAACCTTTTACTTATTAAAATTAATTCTTAAATATAATCAATAATCACATTCCTTAAATAACTAAATTATATCATGATATATGAGTTTTATTTATCTCACAAAGTTATGACGTATTGTTTATTTATCTTATAATTATGTCCCAAAGTTAAGATCTATTGTGACAACATGCATGGAGTAATATGAGCACTTCGTTTTATATAACCTTATTGTAACGAGGATGTCCAGCATTAAATATATCAAATCAATGTTATTAATATGTTAATTTATTTTTAAAAATGATTATTTTTTAAATTATATTTTATAAACACATAATTAAAAAAATTATATTAAATTTACGACATTAATATTATAAGTTTCTTTTAAAGTCCATTGCCTTTCATATTCTGATCTTCTAATCATTCACCATTTTGGCTCCTCTTCCGGTTCTCAATGGTTGAAAATGAAAATGAAAATGAACAATTTTAATATTTCTAAAATAAAATTAAAATATTTTAACAAAATGTAATATTTTTATTTCACTAAAGTGATTTAAAATTAGTACAACTTTGTATAATTGTTGCAGGAGATTCCTCTCTCTATTCAAAATTACCTACGGGATATTCCTTTCTCTATTCAAAATTACCTACCAAGTAAGTACAGTGTATCAATATAACTCACACTAATAAAAATTGAGATGTCTAAACAGGGGACTTTTTGACCTTTTCTGGTCATGAATCTTCACGGAATTTTCAAAATGTACAAAAACATTGCTACATTGCTAGATCTTACACAGTGTAGGTGTTGGGGGGTTTTCCTGTCACTTGATTTTATTTCTGAATTTAAAATCGCCCAACAAACAACATAAATTACAGATTTTGGGGATTAAATTCACCGGATTCCGACAGAAAATGAGCCTGAAATTCAAATCGTCCCCTCATTAGACAACTCCAAATAAAAATAGTACAACGTTGTATAATTGTTGCAGGAGATTCCTCTCTCTATTCAGAATTACCTGTCAAGTAAGTACAATGTATAATATTAACTCACACTAAGTATTTCATTTTTTTCTTGTTTCTACTTTTTCTGCCTATCTCTACCATTTACAACACAGATGTAAAAAAAAGCAATCGACATGATTAATCTTATATTCTTTTCATTCTTATTGGTTTTTTGGGTTTCATATTGAATTCAATTAGTAACTTTATGTTCTTTTCATTTTTCATTCTTAAATTCAAGAGTATTACTTTACTTTCTGTGAAATTGGTTTGAGGAAGATTAGTTCTATCTATTTTGCACATTCAAAATTGGGAAATCAAGAGCAGATTTTGAAAGGAGTAGCTCGCATCAACCATTGTAAAAAGGTGCACACACTTTTTACTTCTCATTTTTCATTAATTAATATTTTACAACTCTCAGTTTGTATGCCCCCTTATGCATGAATATGAGTCTTTTTTCCCTGCCCATAGACCCTTATATGTTAATCTTTTTCTATTTAGTATCTTAGTGATGTAACATCCCTTAAAATTCATAAAAAAAACCATTTACCAGGTGTAACATTTAAATTACTAGGAATGAATTCCAAGAGATATTATACTTCATGATTCATCTATCGTAACAATAATGGTTTTATTAACTAACGGTAACATTATGTGTCTACGTTAGTTTTTATCATTAGCATGCTTTGTTCGATGAACTAAAGTCAGAATTACATCATGCATTCTAGTCGACATTACTTTGTGACAGTAACTGCTTTTAAGACTTTGTTGAAACTGTTTGTCATTTTTCTTCAGTTTGGTTCTACTTTTGAGTTAAGGGATAGGTCAAGGTCTTAATTAGTATTTACGACTAATGAATGTACCCTTGATTTTACTCTTTGCAGGTGGATGAGATCACCCCAACAAACAAATGCTAAAGAACAAAAATCTAAGATAAAAGGTGCAAGTGATAAAGAAAAGGTTGTACCATTGCTTTGGGAAACCTAAACCTTAACCTAGTTGGTGTTCATAATACATACTACCATATCTATATTTAGAAAGCAAAGTCCTAACCAAAGCATACTATAAGCTTAGACCACAATATTGTAACCTTGCAATATTGAAAAAATACAAGCAACTTCGATTTACAATATGTTGTAAGACTCCAAGGTGGAAGTACTATGCATATGAGGTTGGGACACATGTGCTTAACCTTTACAACGATACGATGGTTGACTTGAAAACCATGATGGTGATGTCGAAAGGTAAAGGACAAGAAATAAATTCGCTCCCTTTCGGACCATGTGATGGCAATGAAAGCTCGAGCTGGCGACAAAAGGGCATGGTGCAAAACCCTAGGGGTTTTATTGCACATTGGAGGACACGTCCATTATTTTGATGGGGTTTTGTTTCATGGTATTTGTTTTTCTTCTATTGCATTTCGCCTTCGATTGTTCGATCTCACTCTTCCTCTATCTGTGAAACACGATGGAAGAGCTTTGAAACCTGATCCTCGACATTCTCTGAATCTCACTAAGCCTAATTCGTTTGTTGATGGAGTCTACAGCCTTGTTTTGGTGGCGAATGGGTGATTCTGAACGCTGAGAAGGTAATTAAAATTATCTGCATTTTCATTATTTATTTTCTCTTTGGCACCAGTTTTTAAAAGAAAACTATGGTTTAACTCCCATAATAACTTTTGTGTGCAGAACGAATCTCTGCGACGAGGGTGTGGATTGAACATTAGCCAAGAATACCCTTTTTAACCGGTAAGACCCATGTGTTTACCTTGTGTGGCTCTATGGAACCAAACTTGGTCTTATCGTGTATATATTGTTGGGGTTTCGACACTGTGTCGGTTCGTTGATTTGAAGGTGATACACTTCATGTTTTGGTATAATATGAAATTGTAAAGTATTTTTCCCATCCTGTATGGATTTTTCCCATACAATTATGCCACTTTTATGGGGTTTGAAGTATCTCTGTTTCGACTTCTATTAATATTGTAAAGAATTTCAGTTTATAAGACCCATACATTAGAGGAAATTTCAACTCAAAATGGGCCTCCTAAAAAAATTTAATAAAATAATATTTATCAATTTGGGAGGAAGAAAATAAAAAACTACTTTTTTGTTTGTATTTTCGACATATCTCCCTGTGTTTTTACTCAAATGTTGATCGAGAGAGCTTGTTGGATGCAAAATTAAATTCAGCATCCAATGAGTACCCACTTGGCATACTTTTGATGGACCCCTCTACCCCAAAAACAAGAAATACCTGAAAAAACGTGATGATGATACTCGTTGGATGTGGAATTTAATTATGCATCCAATGAGCTCTCCTAATCAAAATTTGAGTAAAAACACAGGGAGATATGTCGAAAAGACAAACAAAAAAAGTAGTTTTTTTTATGATATGTATCCCCAAATTTATATTAAAAAGTGTTTAAGACCTATATGGTATTTCAAATTTAAAGCAATTTCATTGGCTAACACGTGATGACATGGAATTTGAATTAGAGTTAAAAGGCCCATTTTGAGTTGAAATTTCCTCTAATGAGGGCTTCGTAACTTATTTTAGTTTACAGTGCACACTTCTGCAACATTGTGCTTTGGCTGTGAGATTGTACTTTCTAAGAATAGTTTTTGGGTTGTAAATCCACTGTCGCAGCTTTGTTCTGATAATATGCAAGTTATCTTTGTAACAACCCGTGAGGGTTTGTATAAATTCCTTGTTTTGTTCATCAACTGGGTGCTACGTTTGTGATGCCTTTGTTTTTGTTTATCCAAAAGCACTTTTCATTTAAATTTTGAAACGTTGTTAAAGAAATGGTGAAGCCATGAGGCATTTGTAAAAGAGATTGATAATATTAAAAGCATGCAGGGTTGTTTTGTTGTTCATAGTTTTATTTTGGTTATTACAACAGTAGTTAACCTAGGAGATTACAACCATGGCGTAATTTCTTGGTAATGTATATTTTTGACGAGAGGGTTGTAAAATCTCTATTAAGAATAGTTATTGTTAAGACTTGCAGATTTTGCGCCATCATTGCGATTGTGTATGAGTTCCCAATACTTGTTTATGAGTCTTACTTAATCATTTTACAGTTTATAAAATAGTTATGGCCAGGAGGCCCTTTACCATCGTGAATACTTTGGAAAAGAGAGCCATAAGGCCTCTGTCAAAATGTTTTGACTGTTAATTAAATCTATATATATTGGGTTTATGTGTCTGAATTGGCTCCTCTATTCGTTGTTTAAGTAAATTTGTAATGGTATTCGTTCTTGAGAAGGCCATAGAGCTACTTATCAAAGAGTTGCTACTGTTTTTAATCATTTAGAAAAGGTTCAGCCCATGAGGCCTTTATCATTAAAGTCTTGAAAAACTATCTTGATCTTCAAGATTTGTATTTTAAGAGAAGGCCTAAGGCTTCTATAATGATCTCGGGGTTTTGTATAAGGATTTTTCATAGTTATAGCTCTGCAAGAGTTTAAATATTTAAACCCTCTTTTAAAATATTTTCTTCTTCTCTGTTTGTTATTTTTCTAGTTTATAGATGTTTAAGATGTTTTAATCATGAGTCCAAATCCACTGCGACTGTGTGTGAAGGAGGTCGTAGGGCCATAGCTTTAATACTAGAGTATTCTTAGATGAAATATTGTTTCGAAAATATTTAATATTTATCCCAAAGGTTGTCTGTAACTTTCTTATGAAAGGAAAAATCTGCAGATAACAATGCCAACATGGCCTGTAGCCTCTAACTAGTGCTATGATCTGTCGATAATATTGTTTTGGTGTTTTTAAGAACTGGTTGCATTGTTTTAGATAAACTAGCTCAGTTAATGTTTATAATTTGAATTATTTAGATTCTTCTTAACCGAATCTATGGTTTTATGAAGGAGCCATAACTTGGCCTTACTGTAAAAGGATAACTAGATTTAAATAATGGATTTATTATAAATTAATTATTTATTTCTGTAGAAGCTTATTTTATATTATTGGTTAAACCCTAAAACCTATTAGTTTATAAATTTATCTATGGATCCTTGTATTTAGAATACCTATATTAAGGTAAACTCGGTATCAATTATGAAAGTTCTATTATCTTCTGTGATAGTTCTCATAAGGTGTTTTTGAAATCCTTTATTGAGGTAAATAACCGTTAGTTCTTTAAAACCTAGACTAACAAGGAAATACTAGAGTAGATTTAAAAGAATTGAAATAAAAGTACTTTAGAATACTAAGAACATAAAAAATATCATGTAAATCTAAAACTAATTTAACATATTTACTTATACTAATTTTCAGATTCCTTTTCTTTTAGAAGTAATAGAAACTATGTAACTAATAACCTATTGATAAGCAAATTATAGATAGGAAATATAGATAAGAAAATAAGATATCAATAGGATAGTTCCAGAACACTAAAAATCCTTCCAAAGTTCAGATATAAACATAAAGCATCATTAATTAATAACAATTAGAACCTGGATAAGGTGCAGAAGGGGACAAGCACCCAAAGGAAATTGTTCCACCCAACCTTCTCCTGAAGAAGCCAAAATTACTTGCTTAGGGCCCCCGAGCCTATTCATTGAAACACTAGGACGAATATCTTTGCCACACAACAAACTTACTGCAACTTAGCACTCAGTAGCAGAATTATCTCAGCAAATCGCTTTAGCTATCCCCTCATCAAATTCCTTGTGTGCCTGATTTTTTAGTTTGCAGCAGTCAAAAGGTTCATTCACTTAGAAATAAGAATGAGTGGTGAGCCTCGTACTCAGTTTGATGGAATATATAAGATTACCTAGGTCTTTCGATAAGTTTTGGAATTAAATGAGCCACCAGCTCAGTTCCCCCTCTCATTCAACATGACCATTTTTTTTAGGGATTATGCTCCTGTAACATATAGAAAGTGAAATGCTAGTGATGGCACTTGTCAACCAGCCTTCTACAGCTGTGCATTCCTCTTAGTGGGTCATTGAACACTCATTTAACAGTCTCCCTTAGATAGGTGTCTCCTCTATTTAATGATTAAAATAAATAATTCTTCCATTAGAGTCATCCTTGACCAACATGGTCATAAAAATTTACATTAAAATTAACATAATGTTTTTATGAAATAAATAATAAATATTTATTTTTCCATGATGGGTTCACTAGTGAGGAAATATCATATCACATCCATTCATATTGGGGGTTTGAATACTACTAAAAACCTAAAAAATATATTGCCTCATATTAAGGGGTCATGGGGGTGTTTTAATTTGGCATAGTAATATAAAAATTGAGGGTTATTTTATTTGGGTGGGATGAGAAATAAAATGCAAATCATGGGAAAGATTCATATATATTACTTAATCTTCATATATTAGGAGACCTCCCACAAAGACCTTTCTTCCCGCCAATTCCTCCTATTTGTCACACAAGTCTATGTCTTATCATATTCCACATTGAATCCCGTCAACGGCCTATTCCTAGAGAACAAGAAGGAACTACAAAATATTTTGGCTTAGGATGCTAATAGACATGCTCTTCTAGCACGGATTACAAGTGTCAACTGGAGCCTCGATTACTGCTTTTTTTAAATATGATCTTATTTTATTATTTTTAACATATATANTCAAATTG
Organism: Pseudotsuga menziesii; assembly: GCA_001517045.1. NCBI lineage: Eukaryota > Viridiplantae > Streptophyta > Pinopsida > Pinales > Pinaceae > Pseudotsuga > Pseudotsuga menziesii. The sequence continues at coordinate 524,909 of LPNX010196241.1, forward strand.
AGTTTTATGAAATGTTAAGTAAATTTAAATGTAGAAAGTGATTTTAGACAAGATGGTTAACTAAGGTAGAGGAAAGTTAGCACAATGGATAAGAAAATTTTCATTTTAAGACTTAGATTTTTGTTAACGTATTGTTTCAATTTTTTTTAAACATGTTTAAAGTTTTATTAATACATTTTCCCATGAATCAATACTATTTATACGTTGTAGTTTATTCTTAGCGAAAATAAAGTGTTTGTTTACATCTTGTCTCAATAAATAAAATACAATGAAATGTAGGGAAGTCCATCCAAGAAAGGGTTTCAATTTTTCATTTTTATGGAGTTTAATTTATTAATCTTAAAGAAAACATGATCTCTGTAAGGATATACTTGTATTTACATGATATAAAATTGGTATATTGGCATGTTATGGTGTGAAACCTATGCACTTCTCATATTTTCTAAGCATTGCACTAACTATTGGACTATCGGTATTCCACATTTTTCGTTACATTGATCTCTTGACTGAGTTGGATTTTACGCATTTTCCTTCCCGAGTTCTATTTCTTGTGTATTCCACTATCTAATGCTACAGCTTGATTAGTCACCCCTGCAATTTGATGGGATCATTATTAACATTTTACTGTTACTTTATTTAACATCTTGTTCGCTTATACTAAGATGTGTTAGGTCTCATGTTCATTAAAACTTGATAATATGGTATAAAGGGGGTTTTAAAAAATGGGTTGATAAAATTGGATACCTACAATATATGATGAAACTAGGGTTTTTCTTAATTGGAAATGTGTATTGCGAGGGGGGTTCAACAATACAATTTTAGGAGGAATTTTCCAATATTTAGTGAAATTAGGGATATTCTTGAATATCTCATGAACGATCGTGCTATGTAACAATTTCACTGAGTGAACCCTTCGTGTATTTTTCATTTCTTGGTATCTTACAAACACTCCCCCCCCTAATCTCAACATCGTCCTTGATGTTGTTTAAATTATTTTGAGTCCCCCTGCAACAGAGTCGGATATGGCACCCACATATCGCTCTCTAATTCCTGGGTTGCTTGATTCAGACTGAGATGTTTCCATTGTACCTTTACTTGTCCAATGGTGCAATTACGGAGAAAAATTTCTCTCCCGTCGAGAATGCAGTCCAATTCCACCGAAAAATATCCTTCTGGTTCTACCTAAATCACATTCCAGTCAATCACATGAGTAGCATCATGTATATATTTTTTCAAAATAGAAATATGAAAGACATTGTGTATTCTAAGAATAGGTGGAAAAGCTAATTGATATTCCTTTGGTCCCACTCTTGCCAATATCTCCAATGGTATGCAATACTTGGGTGCTAATTTAGCACATATCCCTAGTTTAAAAGAGCTCTTTCTCGGTTTTACCTTAACAAAAACATGCTCACCCACTTGGAATTATTTCGGAGTTCTTTTAAGGTCGGCATGACTCTTTTATTCTATTCTAAGCAGTTTTCAAATTGCTTTGTACCTGTTTCATTGTTAATTCTAGTTATTTTAATAAGTCAGGTCCTAACATCAAACGGTCACTTGAATTACTCCATGTAATAGGAGTGTTACATTTTCTACCATATAATATCTCAAAAGGACTAAGCTTTGCTGATGCTTGATAATGGTTATTATAAGCAAATTCCACTAAGTAAAAATAGTCTTCTGATTTCTTGGGATAGTCTCTAACATACATTCGTAACACATCTTCTAGTACTTGATTGACTCTTTCTGTTTGTCCATTTGTTTGCAAAATAATCAGCACTGAAATTCAATTTAGCATCTATCCCTTTGAATAAAGATTTCCAAAAGTTACCACTAAATTTAGGATCTCTGTCAAAAATTATTAGCTTTGGAATTCCATGTAAATGAAAGATTTATTTCATAAAGATGTCAGCAATGTTAGCAACTTTATAAGTTGTTTTAACATGGATAAAGTGTGCTTCCTTACTTAGTTTATACACAACTACGATTATTGAATCATTTTGTGTCTGGTTTTTAGGTAAGTCAGTTACAAAATCAAGTCTGATGACTTCCCGTTTCCAATTTGGATTTAGTAATGGTTGTAAAAGACCTGATGGGTGTTGATGTTGAGCTTTAACTTGCTTACATTCTATACACCTATCTAAAAAATCAACAACTTCATTTTTCAAATTTGGCCAAAAATACTCTTTTCTTAACATTGTTATCATCTTTTGATACCCCAGATGTCCAGAACAAGGACTTTCGTGTACTTCATTCAAAATCAACAGTTTAACTTCGAGTATATTTGGCACATAAAGTTTGTTTCTATACATCATTAGAACTATTTCATTAAAACTGAAATCTGTATTTATGTTTTCAGATTCATTATGAGTCTTCTTTTCTTTTCAACTCTGATATTCTGTGTCTAGTTTTATTCCTTCTTCTAATTTATCCTCCAATTCGGTTTTATAACTGCTAATTGAAGCTACAAAAATTGCTATTGCATTTCTTGTTAAGGAATCAACCACTTTATTTTATTTCCCTTTGATATGTTTGATTTCAAAATCATACTCACTAAGGAAAGCTAACCATCTAGCTTGCCTTACATTTAGATTTTGCTGATCAAACATATATTTTATGCTTATGTTATCAGACATTAGCAAGAATATTTTATCTATTAGGTGATGCCACCACATTTTTAAAGCATGGATTATGGCATGCAACTCTAAGTCATAAGTTGCGTAATTCTTTTTGTGAGTTTTTAGCTTCCTTGATTCATACGTAATTGCACGACCTTCTTGTGTCAGTACTCAAACCTCTGTTGCATGCATCAGTGCATACGACGAAGTCTTTGTCTAGATCTGCTATTTTTAGAATGGGTGCAGTGGTTAATAATCCTTTTAATTTATTAAAACTTTCTTCTCATTTTTTATCCCAAACAAATTTCTTACCCATTTTTTGTAATGATGTTATAGGATTTGCAATTTTTGAAAATCCTTCGATAAATTTTCTGTAATACCCTGTTATTCTCATAAAGGATCATACATCATTTACTTCCTTAGGAACAAGCCAATCAATTATTTCTTTTATCTTATCTGGGTCTACCGATATCCCTTCTTTGAATATTACGTTCCCTAAATATTATATCTTATCTTTATAAAATTCACATTTACTCAACTTAGCACAAAGTTGATGTTCTCTTAAAACTTGCAGTATTATCTACAAGTGTTTGTCGTGCTCTTATTTTGTCTTAGAATAGATTAATATGTCATCTATAAAGACGACTACAAATTTGTCTAAGTACTTACTTAGGACACTGTTCATTAAGCACATAAAGGTTGTTGGAGCATTAGTTATCCCAAAAGGAATAACCACGAATTTATACTGCCCATATCTACTTCAAAAAGCAGTTTTAAATATATCTTCATCTTTAATTTTGACTTGATGATATCCATATCTCAAATCTATTTTAGAAAATATCATCGCTCTATGTATCTGATCAAACAGATCATCAATGCGGGGTAGAGGATACCTATTCTTAATTGTCATTTTATTAAGTTGATGATAGTCTATACATAGACTTAAAGTAAGTCTTTCTTTTTAACAAAAAAGACCGGTGCTCCCCAAGGGGATACACTTGGTCTTACATAGTTTTTGTCTATTAATTCTTGTAATTGTAATTTTAACTCATTCATCTACAGGATGTTCATTCGACAGGGAAACTTCAAATTAGGTACCGCTCTTGGAACTAATTCTATTGTAAAATCCAGATCTCTTTTGGCAGGTAATCCTGGAATTTCTTATGGGAAGACATCCGAGAAATATTGCAGGATTGGAATATCCTTGAATCCTGGCTGACCTTCTTTATCAATTTGTTCATGATTTATTATGTGTACATAAAATACTTTACAACCTTTTCTTACAGCCTTTTTCATCTGTAAGGCTAAGACTTGTCAAACAAAAATTTTCCTAGGTATTCCTGTGCCTGTAATTCTTTGTCCTTTATTATTTAAACAAGTAAAAGTTTTCTGGAAATAGTTTAAAATCACTTGGTGTTTTTCCATCCAATCTATTCCTATTAGGACATCATACGATCCTAATGGTAACACGTTTAACTTAACCTAAGTTTCAAACTGACTCATAAGCAAATTACAATTTTCAACGTAATTGACCACTTTCCTTTTAGTTCATGTAGCTAACTGGACCAACCAGGATTTTTCAAACTTTTTTAAAGATAAACTGCACTTTTCCATTATGCTAGGAGATATATAACTTAAACTAGCACTTTGATCAATCAGGATAGAAATAGACTAGTTTTTTATCATACCTTGCACTTCCACCATGGAAGTCTGATGGTCCTCTTGTCGGTTCTCCAGAGCTGCATTTATTCTAGGGATTTCGTTTTCCACATATCCAACAGTTTCATCTTCCTCGATAGTGTGTACTTTGTTGAAGTTTCCCTTCCTGTTCGGACAGTACTTGGCATAATGCAGTCCTTGACATTCCCAGCATTTAAGAGGTTCCTTTTGTTCATTATTTTTAACAAAGTTGTTAGGCATATCCCTGCCTCTTGGTGTTGTAGTATTTGGTGGTGCTTTATTTTTAAAATCAATTCTCTGATAGTTATTCTTAGAGAAATTCTAAGATTTACTCCCAAAACTCTTATTTGACTTAAACCCTCTTCTCTTCTCGTTAAAATGACTTGTGTTCTTATTCTTCTAGTTAGGTAAACTTTCTCTTTTCTTACTCTATTCATAACATAAATTAACTTTTCTCATAGCTTCCTCAAGAGTCTTTGGGTTATCAAACTCAATCCTATCTTTTAAGCTAGTGGGAAGACAACTTAAAAATCTTTGTATTTAAGGATTTTCATCTATTATGTAAGCTACATATCTTAACAGACTTAGAAATTTGCTACTTAAATCTTTCATTGACATTGAACCCAATTTTAATTCATAGAATTCCATAGCTCTTTCCTCGTAGTATTGTTCAGATAAAAACTTCATTTTAACATAGTTTTTAAAAACTCTCTAGGTTAAGTACTTATCCTTAATATTTTTGCCCCTTTTTATATCTTGCCACCAGATATCAGTTTTTCTGGTTAAATTGGAAATAGCCATCCGTGCTTTTAGTCTGTCAGAATAGTTGTAAATATATAAATATTTCTTCATTCCTGACAACCAAGCTTCTACTTCTTCACCTTTCTCTACTCCTTCGTTAAACATGGAAGGCTTTATTTTTAAAATTCCCCAGAAATTTCTTCATAGGGTTTATACTTCCTTCTCCTAGGTTTACGGTCACTATCAAAATATTTTGCTTTCTTTCCTTTATGTTTGTAGGAAGTTGTTTTAGAATCAGTTTCATAAACATTTTGCTTATCTTTTCCTCTATTATGCATATTGTCTAATAACATGTGATTCATTTCCAGAATTCTTTCATTATCCATTTTTACAGTTTGAATTCATCTTTCAACTCCTTAATTTTTTGTAGTAACTTTGGATTATTCAATTCTACATAAATATGTTGTCTGGATTGTTGTCATGAGACCTATTTTCAGTGGATGCTTCAACACCTTCCATTTTCCTGCAAAATAGATTTTATATTTCTGGATAGAAATAAATGTAAATAAAATCAGTATATGTGTTTTCTTACTTATATGCGAATGAGGCAATCATGCCTAGTGTTTGGAAACTCTCTCTGATACCACATGTAACATCCCTTCAAATTCATAAAAAAAAAATCCATTTAGCAGGTGTAACATTTAAATTACTAGGAATGAATTCCAAGAGATATTATACTTCATGATTCCTCTGTCATAATGATAATGGTTTTATTAACTAACTATAAGATTATGTGTCTAAGTTAGTTTTTATCATTAGCATGCTTTCTTTGATGAACTAAAGTCATAATTATGTCTTGCATTCTGGTTGACATTACTTTGTGACAGTAACTGTTTTTCATTTTTCTTCTATTTGGTTCTACTTTTGAGCTGTTAAAGGGATAGATCATGCTCTTACTTAGTATTTACGACCAATGCATGTACCATTGATTTTATGCTTTGCAGGTGGATGAGATGACCCCGACAAACAAATGCTAAAGAACATAAATCTAAGATAAAAAGGTGCAAGTGATAAAGAAAAGGTGGTCCCATTGCTCTAGGAAACCTAAACCTTAACCTAGTTGGTGTTCATAATACATACTACCATATCTATATTTAGCAAGAAAAGTCCTAACTAAATCATACTATAAGCTTATACTATAATATTTTAACCTTGGAATATTGACAAAATACAAGCAACTTTGATTTACCATATGTTATAAGTCTACAAGGTGAAAGTACTATGCATATGAGGTTGGGACAATGTGCTTAACCTTTACAATGATATGATGGTTGATTTGAAAACCACGATGGTGATGGAAAAAGGTGAAGGACAAGAAATAAATTTTCTCCCTTTCGGACCATGTGATGGCAATGAAAGCTCCAGCTGGAAACAATGGGGCATGGTGCAAAACCCTAGGGGTTTAATGCACATTGAAGGACACGTCCATCATTTTGATGGGGTTTTCTTTGTTGGTAGTTGATTTTCTACTATTTCATTTGGCCTTCTACTGTTTGATCTCACTCTTACTTGTATGTGAAAAGATATGGACGAGCTCTGAAACCTAATCCTCAACATTCTCTGAATCTGACTAAGCCTGATTCTTTTGTTGATGGAGTCTACATTCCTTGTTTTGGTTGTGATTGGGTGCTTCTAAACACCGAGAAGGTAATTACAATTATTTTCATTTTCATTATTTGTTTTCTCTTTAGCACTAGTTTTTAAAATAAAATATGGTTTAACTCCCATAATAAATTCGTTGTGCAGAACGAATCTCTATCATGAGGGTGTGGATTGAACACTAGCCGAGAAGACCCTTTTTAGCCGATAAGACCCATATCTTTACCTTGAGTGGCTCTATGGAACCAAACTTGGTCTTGTGGTGTATATATCGTTGGGGTTTCAACACTGTGTCGGTTCATCGATGTGAAGATGATACACTTGCTTTGGTATAATATGAAGTTGTAAAGGATTTTTCCCATCCTTTGTGGAGTCATACGACTATGCCACTTTTATCACAGGGACTTCACTCAGTGAAATTCTCACATAGCATGTGAAATCGTGGGATATTAAATAATACCCTTAATTTCGATAGATATTGAACAAAAATATTTTTGTTGAAACCCCCTCCCAATACCTAAAACCTCCCCCCCACCCTTTTTTATTACCCAATCCTTATAAACNATCCCCCAAATAAATGCAATATATTGGTTCAATTTTTGACAATTTTAAAACCCACAATATGAACTAACGTGCTATGATATTGGTCAACAAGTGAAGCCCCCGTGACTTTTATGGGGTTTGAAGTATCTCTGTTTCAATTTCTATTAATATTGTAAAGACTTTTAGTTTATAAGACTCGTGAGGGCTTCGTAACTTAAATTAGTTTACAGTGCACACTTCTGCAACACTGTTCTTTGCCTGTGAGCTTTTACTTTGTAATAATAGTTTTTGGGCTATAAAGCCATTGCCGTAGCTTTTTTTGATAATATAGAAGTTATCTTTCTAACAACCCATGAGGGTTTGTATAAATTCCTTATTTTGTTGATCAACTGGGTCCTACGTTTCTGATGCCTTTTTTTTGTTTATCCAAAACATCTTTTCGTTTACATGTTGGATTGATGTTCAAGAAATGGTGAAGTTGTGAGGCATTTGTAAAAGAGATTGATAATATTAAAAGCATGAAGGGTTGTTTTTTGTTCATAGTTTTATTTTGGTGATTACAACAGTAGTTAACCTAAGAGATTGCAGATGTGGCGTAATTTCCCTGTAATGTATATTTTTTAGGAGAGGGCCATCAGATCTATGTCAAGAATATTTATTGTTAAGACTTGCAGATTATGCGACATCATTGCGATTGTATATGAATGCCCTATACTTGTATACCAGTCTTACTTAATCGTTTTGTAGTTTATAAAATAATTATGGCTAGGAGGCCCTTACCGTCATGAATACTTTGGAAAAGAGAGTCGTAAGGCTCTGTCAAAAGATCTTGACTGTTAATTAAATTTATCTATACTGGGGTTATGTGTCTGACTTGGCTCCTCTATTCATTGTTTAAGTAATTTACTGTACCGGTATTCGTTCTTGAGAAGGCCATAGAGCTACTTATTAAAGATTTGCTACTGTTTTTAATCATTTAGAAAAGGTTCTTCCCATGATGCCTTTATCGTTAAAGCCTTGAAAAACTATCTTGATCTTCAAGATTTCTATTTTAAGAGAAGCCCTAAGGCTTCTATAATGATCTAATTTTTTTGTATAAGGATTTGTCATAGTTACAGCTCTGTGAGAGTTTAAATATGTAAACCCTCTTTTATAATATTTTATCCTACTCTGTTTTTTAATTTTCTAGTTTATAGATGTTTAAGATGTTTTGATCGTGAGGCAAAATCCACTACGACTGTGTGTGAAGGAGGCCATAGGGCCATAGATTTAATACTAGACTCTTCTTGGATGAAATATTGTTTCGAAAATATTTAATATTAAGCCCTAAGGTTGTCTGTAAATTTCTTTTGTAAGCAAAAAGTTGTAGATAACAACGCCAACATTGCTTGTAGCTTGTAACTAGTGCTACGATCTGTCGATAATATTGATTTGGTGTTTTTAAGAACTGCCTGCATTGTTTTAGATAAACTCCGTGGAAACTAGCTCATTTAATGTTTATAATTTGCATTACTTAGATTTTTCTTAACTGAATCTATGGTTTGATGAAGGAGCCATAACTCGACCTTACTGTGAAAGGATAACTAGATCTAAACAATGGATTTATTATAAATTATTTATTTATTTATGTAGAAGCTTATTTTCTATTATTGGTTAAACCCTAAAACCTATTAGTCTATAAATTTATCTATGGATCCTTGTATTTAGAATACCTATATTAAGGTAATCTTGGTATCAATTATGAAATTTATATTATCTTTTGTGATAGTTCTCATAAGGTGTTTTCGAAAGCCTTTACTGAGGTAAATAACTATTAGTTCTTTAAAACCTAGAATAACAAGGGAATACTGAAGTAGATTTAAAAGAATTGAAATAAAAGTACTTTAGAATACTAAGAACAAGATAATTATCATGTAAATCTAAAACTAATTTAATAGATTTGGTTATACTAATTTTCAAATTCATTTTCTTTTAGAAGTAATAGAAACTCTATAACTAATAACCTATTCATAAGCAAATTACAGATAGGAAATACATATAATAAAATAAACTATCAATAGGCTAGTTGCAGAACAGTGACCATCTTTCCAAAGTTCAGATATAAACATAAAGCATAATTAATTAACAACAATTAGAACCTAGATAAGCTGCAGAAAGGGACAAACACCCAAAGGAGACTGTTCCTCCCAACCTTCTCCTGAAGCAACCAAAATTACTTTCTTAGGACCCTCGAGCCTATTCACTGAACCACTAGGACGAAGATCTCTTCCACACAACAAACTTACTGCAACTTAGAAATCAATAGCAAACTTGTCTTAGTAAATCAATTTATCTATCTCCTCATCAAATTCCTTGTGTTCCTAACTTTTCAATTTGCAGTAGTCACAAGGTTCATTCACTTAGAAATCATAATGAGTGGTGAGCCTCCTACTCAATTTGATGAAATATATAAGATTGCCTCGGTCTTTGGGTTAGTTTTGGAATGAAATGAGTAACCAACTCAGTTCCCCCTATCAAGGAACATGACCACTTTTATAGGGATTATGCTCCTACAATAGCTAGAAAATGAAATGCTAGTGTTGCAACTTGTCAACCAACCTTCTACAACTACTCATTCGTCCTAGTGGGTCAGTGGACACACATTTAACAATTTCCCTTGGATAGGTGTCTCCTCTATTTGATTATTAAAATAAATAATTCTTCCATTACAATCATCCTTGACCAACTTGGTCATAAAATGTTACAATAAAATTAACATAATGTTTTTCTGAAATAAATAACAAATATTTATTTTTTAGTTCTGGTTATGTTACAGGTGATTTCTCCCTAATCATAAAATTATTTTCATACAACAATTACCCTTAATCTAGAAGATCAAAAGTCTCTCTTTGTTTTATGTAGTGTAAAGAAGATAATCAACATTGCTAAAATAATAATGAATTCTCATGATCCCCATTGTGAAACATGACATTGGAAAATTACTAAAACATCACGGGTTGAAAGAATTTACAATCATATTTGTGATACTAACAGGGCTAAAACCAGAATCCTGCCTTCTCTTAGAATGTCCTATGTAAACCCACATTATATATAAAATTCAAAATATTTTTTATAATACCAAGAATGTCCCATGTAAACCCACATTATATATGAATTTCAAAATATTTGTTATAATACTAGTTCTTAGTATTTTAGGATTTGGAAATTTCTTGTCTTAAAAAAAGCTATATTTTTTTATTTACAAATGTTTTTTTTTCAAATTTTAAAAATTTCAAAAAAATATACATTTAATATCTATTTATGATGGGAAAAATACATAATTTCATTTTTTTTAACATTTAGAAGCTACTTAGAATGAAAAATATATACAATTTAAAAGTTTTTTCTTCAACTTTTCTCTTAAATAAGTCATTTTTGGAGGCAAATGTGTTAAAATTTTGAGAAAATGAAGATAATTCAAACCATTTTTAACATATTTTCATCTATTTTATGTATAAAAATGATACTAATCAACACTATTTTCCATAAAGTGATGATTCACATATATTCAACAAAAAAATATACAATATATTTGTGAAAAACATATTAAAAATATAATATTTAAAAGTAAAATCTTAAGTGAAAACATTACCAAATATCTTATCAAAAATTTGTGAAGTTTGATATTTTCCTCTCCAACATTATTATAACATAAAATTAAATTTCAAAACAATATTTAATACAAAACATGTAATACATGTAATAAAATTTCATAACAATATAATAAGAAAATGTTTAAGTTTTATGAAGTGTTAAGGGTATGTTTTGGAGTTTTTTTTGTGTATAAGGGGAGGTTCTTAAGCCACTCCTTAAGCACCACTCATCATGCTTAAGGGAAATGGCCCCACTTTAAGACCTTCCTCCTTAACCCATTAAATTTACCATTTATAGAGTAAGATTTTATGTTTTAATTTTAATTTTTTTAATAATATCATGTTATAATATTAGCATTTTTAAATGGTTGACTTGTTTTTAATATTTTGTCATAACTTTAACACTTATTTGATTAGTTTCTTTATATTGTTTTTTAATACTTTATTATAATATTTTACTTATTTTTATTATTTCATATATTTTATTGTATATGGTTTTGGTGTTTTATTTCTTTATTATTTATATTTTAAATGTTTTGTTAGGATTTTAAATTATAGTGTGTGTTTTTTTCAAATTTTTTTTGTCATTTAGTTTTATAATTTAGTGTGGGTTGTTCCCCTATCGAGAGCCTAGCTATGACTAGGATACTGTTGTACAAGCACAAAATCATTAACATGGGAGACCATAGACTTCCTAAGCTAGATTTTAATTCCAACCAAAACCACCTAAGGCTAAAGCAAGGTTGTGTAATATCCCAAATTTTGAACTAACACTTATGGGCATAAGCCCCATTGATTAAGATGTTACTTTGATGATTAGTTGGTATATTGGATCTAAGACCCCACTACATATGAACATGATGATTGTTTGATACATTGGGCGTAAGCCAATTGCATATGTTTTATATATATATATATGATTTCATGTGTTGGGCGTGGACCCTAATGCACATAATTGATGAGATGCTTTGTGTTGAGCAAGGAGCTCTGGAGCACATGATTAATTATATTTGTGTTGAGCGAGAAGCTCTGGAACACATGATTTATGATACATTTATGTTGAGCATGAATCTATGGAACACATGAGTATTTATATTTGTCTGAGCGAGAAGCTCTGGAACACAATATTTATGAGACATTTGTGTTGAGCATGAAGCTCTGAAACACATGAAAAGATAACATTGGAAGTGTTGGGAATAATCCCTGGAGCCTTCCAAGTTGATGTTGAGCCTAAGCTCCAAAACATCGGATCAATGGCCATTGTATCCCTAGGTGTATCCTACAAGTACATCCTAGTATTAGTGTTGAGCGAGAAGCTTTGGAATTGCACTAAGTTTGTAACTTCATGTTTTTAGCATTGAGTATGGGATCTGGATAAGTGCTAGGAGTTACTGAAAAGAATTAATTATGTCGAGTGAAAACAACTCGGATAAAACATTCACTAGTACAATTGATCAATTTTGCCACGGCAAAACGTGGCAATATCCACGGAAAAGCATGGATATTGCCACGTCTAAGTGTTTTTTGTTCCGTGGAAACTATTCCATCGCAATAGAGACGACCCCTAATTTGTGTCACAAGAGAGACAATGTTCTATATGTCATTAGATGTCTAAGCCGTCGCTATATCCACGCCTGGCCGTCTCTGTATCCACGCCTTGCCGTCGTTATAGCCACGCTCTGTACAAGGTTTTTAAAAACTTGCAAATCCAAGACGTCGCTATAGCCACGCCTTTCCGTCACTATAGCCACGCCTTTCCGTCGCTATAGCCACGCTCCGTATAAGGTTTTAAAAAAAATGCAAATCCAAAGCGTCGCTATAGCCACGCCTTTCCGTTGCTATAGCCACACTCCGTATAAATGTTTTTAAAAATGCAAATCCAAGACGTCGCTATAGCCACGTCTTTCCGTCACTATAGCCACGCCTTTCTGTCGCTGTATCCACGGTTGGTGAAATTAAAAAAAAAAAAATACTTGCAGCCGTCGCTTAAGCGACGGTATTTGAAATTTAAAAAAAAAAAATTACCTGGATTATCTGCAAAGACATATTTGAAGGTCAAATCTACAGTGAGATGCTCTTAGATTTGAAAACATAACAACGTTGGAAATCTAAGAAATCTTAAGAACATATGCTAGCTTTAAGCTTATAGAGTCTGTACTTGGAACTCTGACAAAGTTTAGAGGAATTGTGAGCAAAGAAAACACAGGGAACCTGATTCTCTCAACTACATCTTGAACATGCCCCCTGTACATGATACTGATCAACCGGCTGAAGAAGGCTTGAAAAGAGTTCAAATCTAAAATATTAGGCCTTACCAGCCTTTACATGTCATTACATTTCTACCTTGGCACCACTTGCTGGGCTTATATAATAGGTGAAATTCATGAGGTTCATGTCTTGAAAGAAAGAAAAAATCTTACTTGGAGGCCAATAGATTTGCATTAATGGTCTGTTTCATTTCATCTTTATTTTAAAATATTCAATTTGAAAGTACTACCACATGGCTGAGCCTTGTTTTCAGATTGCAAAAATAAAAATGAGGCTTTTCATATTACCTTGAAAAAGGTCACAAGCCAGAGTCTAGAAAACCATAATGAACTCCCAAATAAGCCCAAATCCCAAATAAGATGGGCTTATTTGGTATTTCACCAAATGAACTCCCAAATGGATGCACTGAGGAGGTCGATTGATGGTATAAAAACTGCATGCCACAACAGGATACCAAGCAAGAGGATCTGGAGTGTGAAGTTAAGGAACAGGGGGATCAGTGATACAGTGATACATAGATGCACTTCAAAATCATTTTGGGCTTGTCTCAGGGCATGCAGTCTCAAAAAGTTCACTCAGAAGGCTCAAAACTGAAGGAGGATGACACTATTCAGCAAAGATCCATAGCTATCATGAATATTTCTAACTCCAAAGGACCTGGTAATGAAGAGCAGCAGGTGGATGAAGGCTACAGTGGCCATGTATTTTATTAAGACTCTAATGTTTCTATGTATTTCTCTTCCACTTTTCTGTTCGAACAGTTCATTCAAATTTCAGATATATAGTTGCCAATGTCTTGTGAAACAGCTATATACTACTATGGATGAATTTAGATGAGGAATTTTGTAAAAGATTGAAGAGCTCTTTAAAATTGTTCTGAAAGAGGGTGCTTGACAATAACACCCGTCTCCTCGTATGTATTTGGGAAAGAGCATGGAGTATGTTGGTGTCCTTGTTGCGTGGGAAATGCCCTTCATCTAAAACCAACAGTCCTGGTCCCTCAAGTAGAATTTGTTGGCAAGATTGTGTCATTTGATTTTCTGATTTTTCACAGACTATACTTGAGAACTGTGAATAACTTACAAGGAGAATACTCTTCTTTTCTTTCCATTATCTCAACGTCTGAATCTGGTTGCATCTCAACGTTTCTGCCTTACTGGTTACATCATATAGGTTATAAACAGGGATCTCCTCCACTCCCCATTTTTTAAACTCTTTCATCCATGAACCCAAAATGCTTTTGGGTGCTACAATCAGTGGCCTTTCCTCTGGGTACTTAGTCAAAAAACATTGAATAAAGCTAATCATAAGGAATGTCTTCCCTGTTCCTGGTGCATGTGCCAAAATGCAGCCACCAGGTTCTTCAGCTATAAGGTTCTTTTGCAAAAAGTTAAATCCATCAACCTGGTGTGATTTCATGTGTTTTTTCAGAAGGGGATGCAAAACAAGTTTCAGTACAGGGGTACTCCGCTCTGAGCTTTTGTAATTAAATGAGTCAGCATTGTTGATCCCTAAAATAGTCCCCAAGTCCCGATTAGGGGCATGCCTGGAATGTTTTGTTGCTTTCCTATCCTGTACAAATGCAAACAAAATGTTTTAGACTAAGTTTTACACAATTTATTCAATCAAATATGCATTTGCAAATGAGTATGCAATCGTGCATCAACCTTTACATTAGTCCCAGACATGTAAATGAAGTAGACTATAGAATTATATATATAAAGACTCTAGATTATAACGGACATCAAAAATGAAAATTATTAAAATGAAAGACTAAAACTAAAGCAAAAAACACCACACTATACTAATAATCACATTTGAGTTGATAGAGAGCAAATGTACACCATAATTACCGTGCACTGCCGATCCATCTGTCAACAAATACTTAACTTTACGTGGATCTGTTTCCCCAAGAGCAGGAGAGAGAGATAATGCTTCTGTCTGAAGCAAAAATTGACGGTGTTGCTGAGAAGACCAGAGCTGATACGAGATACGACATCTCTAGAATATTTATTTCTCCTGTAATAAACAACCCAAAAAGGAGTGATGTCCAACGTTATTATGGAAATACAATACTTCTTTATACACCATTTCATGATAGGAAATGGGAGGATGTGAGGATTAAGAACATACATTACTTTTTCAGAGCATTGCCAGATAATGGGTTATGGAGACTAATGGCAGAAGATGCCTATGGTGCATGTGGGTGTTCCCTAATTCATAGGTGGGAAAATTCTAGGTGTTTTTTTGGGCCCTTTTTGCAGCCCTAAGGAGTAAGTATGGGTACTCCTGGTTTTCTTTCAAACCCTAGATGGCAGTCCTAGGCATACCTAAGCCTTCAAAATGCAACCTGCGCCATTATATCAACATTCCTCTGTGAGATAAACAATGGAGTATAAGTTTGCATCAAAACAACAGTATAATGAATCTAAAATAATCAATAAACATCAAGTTTGTTTAACCTTGGTTTGTACACTTATTATCCATAAAAAAACCTTCAAAGGGGCATTTTGAGGCATATTTTCACACAACGGCCCTAAAAGTGGTAAAACACAGTCACCTACGACAAATATGGGCACTTCTTTGGGTGACTTTCATGAGGAACAACCATGGATATTAAAAAATATGGACTTTCATGAGCATAATCAGTCACCTATAGCAGTCCTGGGCACACCTACATGGATAATGGGCACTTTTCAACCCCAAAACAGTCTCATACAACTATGAAGAAGCAAAAAGCCAAAAAAATTGAGCATGTAACAGCCTCTAATAATCAATCTTGTGTGTGAACAGCAGTAGGAGAAGTGTGTGAACTTGTTATGAGGCGTGCCTTATCCATCGAACTTGAAGAACACCTAGTAAATCAAGTTCTGAAGGTAGAGGATGGGAGGTTTGCTTATACTGATGATGCTCTTGTTCTTGTAGCTCGCATTCTTATTATAAGGACATCCAAAGGGTCTAGTTTGGGAGATGACTCCTTAAGACTAATGAATGGATTTTATGAGGTTTCCAATAAGTAGAATTTCTCCAAATTTGAATGCCCTTTTCTCAGGCCTCATCAATGGGACATCTGCCCAAAGATAAGGATTGCAATGAACTTTCATATTCTATCCAACCTGAAGATACGGATTGCAATGAACTTCCATATACTATCCAACCTGAACCTGAAGATAAGGACTACAACTTAAATTTAGAGCTCTATGACTACGCCGGATATTCGACCTTGGACATACCTCTCTGCAGTAATGTTGTTGGACAGGTCTCGTCTTCCCTAACACTTAGAAGGCTAAGCAATTGAACAATGATTCTTCTAGTGGTAGTAACTCTTGCAACGTGCAAATTGCTGTTCATCACACTCACAGTAATGCAAGCCTAAAACACAGACCTGCTAATTACTGTCGAGATTCTATTTACATCGCTTCAAAACATCCTCTGTTATAACAAATGATGCCATAGATAAGACTACTCTGTCTCTAATGCAGTATTGAACAAACTTTTCTTTATTTCTATGGCTTCTTACTAAGACAATGACTATAATGCATGGACTCAGAGCACTCGCCCAAATAGAATTATTTATCTGTAAGAAGACTTACCTTGTTTCTTGAAGCAATCGATTTAAAATCAAACAATACGTTGCTCTCTGGTTACCCTCATGGAGCACTATCACTGGGCACAATCACCAATAGCATTCTGTAATCCCTCGAATCCTTTGACCACCATTTACCTCTGAATACACTCACAAATACCATCTAAAGGTTGGGTGCATTTGTTGATGTCCTCGAAACTGATATTTTCACTTATATACTCCACAGGTGGGCATTCTAGCATGCATTCTTCCACAGGCTGGGCATATAGTACGTATATTTCATGACTGGACATTTTTCTTTGTTTATGTATCGAAGGATGACATCTCCCAAATATATGTTGAAATTCAACCCATACTCCCTTAAAAACCGGCACGATGTATATATTGGAGTTACTACAACAATACAAGTCAGACTCTAGGGTATCGATCAGTATACATTACTCTTTTATAACAAATGCTCAAAGCAATCACAATTTACAACACTCAACGCATTCCTCATTCAGTGTAAAACATAGTATTCATAGGAATAGAGTACATATGTCTCAATCTGGGAAGTCAGCTTGGCCTGTCCGTAGTGGTCTATAAACAATATATATAAAGATCGCATTCTTGGAGCAACGATTCCACACACATAAACATCTATATTTATTTTCACATTGGATTAAACAGTCATATGCT
>LPNX010196263.1:3323-28696 GCA_001517045.1 Pseudotsuga menziesii
GCGACGATGGTGATAATGTTGTTGTTGATGATGATGATGATGGCAATGGTGATGATGATGATGATGACGACGGTGATGATGAAGGTGATGATGGTGAAGATGATGATGATGAAGATGAAGATGATGAAGATGATAATGATGATCATGGCGATGTTGTTGATGATGATGACGGTGATGGTGATGTTGATGATGAGGAAGGTGATGATGATGAGGAGGAGGATGATGATGATGATGACAACGATGGTGATGATGATGATGTTCATGATGATGATGACGACGATGGTGATGATGATGTTCATGATGTTGATGGTGATGATGATGATGATGATGATGATGGTGATGATGAAGCTGATGATGGCGATGAGGATGAGGATGATGATAATGATGATGAGGATGAGGATGAAAATAATGATGATGGCGATGGTGATGATGATGATGATGACGATGAAGGTGATGATGATGATGATCATGAAGATGAATATGAAGGTAATGAAGATGATGATCATGTTGATGATGATGATGAAGATGATGAGGAAGGTGATGATGATGATGATGATGTTGATGACGACGATGGTGATGATCATGTTCATGATGTTGATGATCATGAATTTGAAGATGATGATGATGATGAAGTTGAAGATGATGAAGAAGATGAAAATGATGATGAATGCTATTTTTGGTTTTAACAAACGCGCACGCGATTTGTATGCACATAACGCGCTCGTGTTTTGTTTCTATATAACGCGCACGTGTTTTGTATAGTTAAATCGCGCTCTTGTATTGTTTAAATTCAAAATTTATTCCCTCCAAATGATAAGGCTGAGCCTCTACCCATGCTTTCATGGAATTCCTATGCCTATGTGTCTTCTTTGTACTTTGCTTCGGATTCAACATGCCTGTGCCTTGGAGTATGATAAACCATGGCAAATTCAACATTATATCCATATTTTCAATATGCTCATGTTTAGCGGTTCGTCTGATTATGCTGCACACCTCCATTTTTTATGAGATTTTAGAAACAGATATGTTTTTTTTTTCAGATTCTAAATATGTAAATTTTAACAAGAATACATAATTTATTCTATTTTTTTCTTATTTATCTTCTGTCATCACTCCTCAACTCAAAAAACACACTGGTAGTGTTTCGTCCATATCTCTTTCGTTTCTCAACCATTTAAAAAAAAAAATTGTATGGTGCACTAAAGAACACCAACCTCTACATGCTATAAAAAACCCATTTCCAAATAACTGCATTAAGACATTCAAATGCTGCACCCACAATTGACGTACCGTTTTCGAGGTTTGATCTCTTAGATAATTAAAAAAAAAATTAAAAATATTATTTTTATTATTGGAAAAATAGTCGTGCATTAGTCCTAGATGTTCTCTATATGTATACCGGTTTTTGTAAGTTTATTCCATCATTTAGACACTCAGATGCTGCACCCACAAAAACATATACCTTATAATTTGTCCAAAAAATAAAAAGTGCTCGTTAAAATTTATCTAACTTTATATAGTTAACAACATTTTCAATAGAAAAAAAATATATATTTGGAAAGGTCATTCAATTTCCTACATTTCTTGTTTTTTTACTGATCGCAAGATTCATTGTGTAAGTCTCTCAAAATATCCATGCAAGTTGATGGATGCCTGTTTTTTCAGTTTTGTATTGCATCTAACGTGCCAAAAGAGACCCTCAACTTCTTGCACACACCCATATGTACACTAATGCCCATTTCTTTTCTCTAAAGATGTCTTCCATTATTTTTTGGAATTATGATGGTGCATTGTTAATGCTAAATGGAAGAACCTTCCACTGATACTTCCCATGAGGAACAACAAAGGCAGTTTTGTACCTGTCTTTTGCTTAAATTCCAATCTGGTAAAAACCAGACTTTAGGTCAAACTTGCTAAAAATGGTGCATCCTGCTATTCTTTGCAACAAACTAGATTTATCAGGTAGAGGGTAACAGACTGGTTCAAGGATCTTGTTCAAGGGTTTAAATTCACAACCAGTCTAGGTTTTCCTCTTTTTATCTCAGAGTGTTTATTGACAACAAATGCTCGACATGCCCAAGGGCTCTTAGAAGGTTCTATAAGGCCTTTGTCCAAGAGTTCTTTGATTTCATTTGCACAGAATTCTCTTTCTGAGGGAGACATAAGGGTAGCAGAGGCTTTTTGAACTTTTGGTTTTTTCTAAGGGGTTAAAAGGTAAGGAAACAAAGTATTTTTCCCTGGTCCAAAATGCATTACGTGACACTGAGGGGAAATCCTTCTCTAGTTTAGAGGAAATTTCAGAGAAGACATATTCTTTGTGCATTTCTACATAGGCGATGCATCTTTCTATTTTGAACAGTCTTGCAAGACTAAGAGTGGGGTTGGATTGGGGAACAAGATTCTTACATTTGTAAGGAGCAGAATAGTATAGAGGGGTGGAAACTCTTCTGCCATTTATTGTACAAGAAAAATTCATATTGGGCTCTTAATTGTAATGGGGCTGACTTTATGCAAGAAGGGTGATCCTATGATGCAATCGTCTTTTAGGCCGTCTAGTCTATTAAGATACAGAACTTCTTTTATTCCATTGATGCTTATTGGAAAATCTGGAACTCGTCCTTTGAGCTGTACAGGAGTTCCTTCAATGGCATACCATGTTCATTTGTTTTTTCCCAGTAAAAAGATGGTATAGCATTTCCTTTTGCCAAATTCATTTGGAAACCTGAATCTATCAAACAATCAAGCTCATAAGATTTGAATTCAGATGGACAAAACTTTATTTTAATGAAATATTTAGGACCGGTGAATAGTCCTAGAGATCCTAGTGATGGTTCATCATAATGACAGTCTTCTATTCCTGAATCACTAGTGTGCTGAGAATGTTTTGGACTTTCAGCAGCTTTTGGTGACTGTAATGCTTCAGCATAGGCTTTGTACATTTCTTTATCAGAGGACTGGTCTCTTTCTCTTGTTGTTATTTCAAGCATTCTTTTCAATTCCTCTACTTCTTTTACTAGCTTCTTTAGGGAATACTGCTTATCTTTGATTTGTAGCCTTAGCATATTTTCTTTATCTTTTGTGAACTTTTGTCTATCCCCATGATGATTAGGATAGCCTTTGTATAAATCAACAGGTTGGTAGAATGCTGGATTCTTGCTAATTTCTGGAGAGACAGATCTCTCTTTTTCTTTTGAAAATTTTTCTTTTTCTTTTCTTCTTGTTAAAAGCTTTCTTCTTTCATCTTTCAGATCTTGCCTTTTCATATATTGATAGACTGGGGTCTTAGACAATTCTTTGTCAATTTCAGCAATCCTAAATTCCGAGGAGACCTTATGCTGGTTGAAAGAAAACATATTAAAACTGAAATCAGGAGGACCATAAAAGTTTAGATATTGGGTTTCATGTTGGTAATATTTTGTTATGTTTAAATGTATTTTGATTAAGATTTAAATAAGCTTTAGTTAATGGGTTTAAAAAAAGAGTTAATAATAATGTTTTTTTTTCTTAAATAGTATTTGTTTTATATTTATATTAATTAATTAAATGTTTATTTGGTAATTGGTTTAATGTTTAGTCTTTGTTTAATAGCTACTCATCTCCACAAAACTAAGTGGCTGGCTAGCTCTATTGACATTTATGGACCACTTTACTTATAGCTATACTTGTTAAAAAAAAAATGTAAGTGCAACTCTCCACACAACTAGTAGTTATTTCTAAAACTGATAGTTTGATGAGATTGATCGCATGCATATGAAGGGACTACTCTTTTAACCCAAGTGACTCAATTAATTCTTTAGATTTAATTAACTATAATTATTTATAAGTTAAGTTGAAAAATAATTATTTAAAATTATATATAATTAAAAAAACAGTGTACATATATAATCAAAAAACGATAAGAAAACCCTAAGTTATATATATAATTAAAAAATTAGTGTACATATATAATCAAAAAACGATAAAAAAACCCTAACTTACTTAATTAAGTACATGAAACCATAAACTTAAGCACATCGTAATGAGATTGCCACTGAACTCACTAGCATGGATTGATTACTATAAAATATAAAACCACATCAGTTGTCTCCCAAAGTTATTAGAAAACCATGAGTTAAGTACATCGTAATGAGAGAGTGCCACTTAATTAACTTGCATGGATTGAATTGCATCCTAAGCAGAGTGCCATTGAATTTACATGCATGGATTGCACAACCACAGAATTTCCGCGGGTTGTGTTTAAATATTATATTGCTTTTCTATAAATACATGCACTGCATTTCCATAAACACCATATACTGCACTGCATTTCCATAAACACCATATACTGTTGAGTTCAAGGTTGCTGCATATTTGGGTGAACCTAACGTATTCTTTGTGAAAGGATCACAAACATTCTGAACATGGCGCAACCTAGGTATCAATTTTTATTTGAAAAGAAGCTCTTCGCTAGTGACACAGGTAGGCTCTGTAGACTGATCATTCCCAAGCACTTTGTTGAAGAAATGTTTAAATTCTACACAGCTGACGAGATTTTACAAGTGAAGGATCCGCTTAACGATGAAGGTCTGTCGGTTCGTATATATGATTTGGACGACGGAATAGAAGAGACATTTGTATTGAAATATTGGAAGAGTAGTGATAGTTATGTTTTTATCCATGGATGGATCATATTTGTGAGACGAAGAGCACTCAAAACTGATGATACTGTCAAATTTTGGAGGGACTATGCAAATAGCAGATTTTGCGTCACCTGCCACTCCGGGCAGCGAGATGGCCGCAGTGCGGATCAAGAAGACGGCGCAGATCAAGAAGACGGCGCTGATTATATAGATAAAAAAGACGGCGCAGATCAAGAAGACGTCTGTGATGGCCGCGGTGCAAATCATGAAGACTTTGATGCTGGGAGGGCAGCAGCCTCATTTGATACATGCTGTTATACATCGGTGTGCACTTGCCTTCGACTTCGACTTGGTGCAAATCAAGAAGACGTGGATGTTGGGAGGGCAGCAGCCTCATTTCATACATGTTGTGATACATCGGTCTGCACTTGCCTTCGACTTCGACTTGGAGGAATGCTGTGATACATTGCGTTCCACATTCCTTCAACCTCACATGTGACACACAGCAGATACTATTTCTGTTTGGTCGATGGGATGGGATTGTAGTAGATGCAGGTTTTACTTTGTTGCTGGGATTATGCACAGCAGATACTATTTCTGTTTGGTCGATGGGATTGTAGTTGATGCAGGTTTTACTTTGTTGATGGGATTATGGGATGTTTAAAAATTATATTATATACAAATAACTATACATGTATGGAGTTACTAATTATTTTAGACTCAGATTCAGATTACCATATAGAGTTACTAATGATCTTAGACTCAGATTCAGATTTGGTAATGTAATGTATTTTGAAGTATTTATTAATAATATACCGAAGGATAACTATAAGAAAGATTATTTGAAATGGGAAAAGTCTGGGATTTTATCAATAATAGAGATTTTATAGAACAGTTTTCTTAGTTTTGTGCTTTTTTGCAATAGTTCTTTCAGACGGGAGCTAAAAAAAATAAAACGCAAAGATTTGCACTTTTCCAGCTGAGTTTTCAATCAGAGTTCCAGAAAAAGGCTAAAATTTTATGGTTGCATGTTGCATATTCAAGACAAGTTTATAATTGTTAAAATTTGTTCAATTATTTGCTTAGAATTTGAAGCAGTTAACTTAATTTTAATTTAAAAAAAATAATGTTAAATTAATATTACAATTTATACAATTATGGTTGTTAAATTCATAGTTGAAGTTAGGCTCATAGTGGTATCATCATTGGAGTTAAGCTAATAGTTGTATCTTAATTTAATTTAAAAGTTAATATAAAGCTTAGGCTATGCTTTATGAACATTAACTCGACTCCAAGTGCCATATGGAGTTGAATTGTCACATAATTTGCACATTACCTAAGTGATTGTTCTTCTCATGCTAAGAGATGGACTTCATCTAAATTTATTTTAATAGTTGTATCACTATTAGAACAATCTAATAGTTATCCAATATAACAACGATTAGAGTTGAAGTTAAGCTAATAGTTGTAGAATCATTTATGGCAATTGCAATTCAAGTAAAAGTCATGATTGGAGTTGAAGTTAAGCTAATAGTTGTATCATCAATGTATTTAGGCTAATAATTGAATAGTTGTATCTAATAATCGAATAATCGAATAGTTGAAGCTGAAGTTTTGTACTTATCATATGTTAAGTAAGCTATTTTTAATTTTTTTGAAATTGTTAATTATGAGTTCTAGACTAACCTCCTTTAAAAAGAATCGAAAACCTAATTATATCTATATGGAAAACCTAAACATGTAATGATGAACTATATATTAGCTAGATGTCCAACTATTAGATGCGCGAGTTTATTAGGATTTTAGAGGAGTTTATTAGGAGTTCGACTAGTACATGACTCACATTAGCTAGACTCCTAGGTGATTAGAGTTGAAGTTAAGCTAATAGTTCTATAATCATTGGAGTTAAACTAATAGATGTATCTAATAATTGATGGAGTTAAGGTCGTATTTGTATCTAATAATAGTTGATGATTAATTTTAATTTTTACAACTATCACTAACTCTACTTATCACATGTTAATTAAGCTATTTTTTTGTAATGATTAATTATTAACTATTAATTTTGAACCACAACCATATAATCAATGTAGACAGTACACGTGTCTCATTCTTGTTTAATCTTGGACGACGCCCATAAAATCAATTTGGACAGTACACTTGTCTCACTCTCGTACGTAGATGAAAAAACATAGACGGTAGTCCACCCCAAAATTCTAACATACATACACCTTCAGCATAATTATACTTATTTAATTAAGGAATTTATTTATGCAATTATACATGAAATATTTGTATGTATGTTTGAAAGGGATTTAAAGTGTATGTACATTTCTTTAAACATCCAGTACCGAAATAGGATTTGAAACTAAGTGGGGAGAATCACATTTTTTTTCTCTCTACCATTGAAACCCAATTAATAACTAAATTATATATATATATATATTCTATAAAAACAAATTACAATTTTATTAATGATAAAAAATATATATTTTACAATTACATTTCAGTTTAAAAAAACATTATAGAAAATTTATGGCTTATTCACCATATAAACTAGCACATCGACATAGCTTCCTGCTCGATCACATCGATAGGGATCAAATGGTTGAGATATTTTATTCATTATATTATGCTAGTTAAAAGGGGTCAACAATGAGTTATCAATGCCTAGCTAGAAGTTATCATCGACATTCTTCTTGTTATCCATTTGTCAACTATCAATTATTTTTTATATTATTTTTCTTTTTATCTCGCATTGTGGGCCATGAAGTGTTGGTTATCCATTCATCAGCTATGAGTTATCCATGCATTATCCATTCATCATCTAGCTACCAGTTATTGTTGATATTCCTTTTTTTATAATTGTTAATTTGAATTTTGAACGATTGCCATAGAATCAATCTAGAGAGTACACTTGTTTCATCTTCCTCCATAGATAAGCATAGGTCGTAGCCCACCCCAAATCTCAAATAAACACGTCTATCCACGTAACAAAGAGATATGAGAATACTAATGATATAAAGTCTGCAAATGTTGTATTAAAATATAATACTTAAAAAATTAAATACAAAATGAAAAGAAAAATGATCTTTATAGTTATATAGTTTTTTTACATCTTAGTTTAGACCATACGTAGAAACAAGCTCTATGTGAAAATGTAACTTATCTGTAGCACTAAAATCCAAATTAGAGAAAAGGTCTAGGATCTAACTCAACTAAAGGATCTTCCCATTGCTTTCATCTTTTCTCAAAGGTGATCTTATTAATAACATACTTAAGGTAATTTATCTCCTTAAAGATAGTTCTCAAAATTAATTTTCCAATACACATTGACCTCCCTAATCCAATCTATAATAACCTTGGAATCACCCATGACGTACTATTTTGGGGATCTCTCAATATTAATGTTCTAGGGAAGTTGGCTCATTTGAATGTTGTGATACATTAGTCTGCTCTTGCCTTCAACTTGTATAGATGTTGTGATAAACTCCTCTTCCTTAACTTGACATGTCACATTGCATATAGTAGTTTGTTATTAAACATATAGAGATTTATATAGATACTATTGCTAATTTTATTAATAACTAGCATAGATCCATCTTGATCCCAAGCCACTAGAGAGATCAAATCTGTCAAGGTGTAAATATCTTTTTAAAGTGCAAATGTTGGGAAGCTTTTCAAATGATCTAATTTGTGTGTATATATTTGTAAATGTTTAAAATAGCCGGCATGTTATTTTTATAATATTTTATTATTTAAAAAAAATAATATGCATGTCATCTCGAGGATGAGCACAAAAAGAGTCACATTTTTTTTCCATAGAAAAAAATCATAAAATTTATTTACATTGTACAGATGGAACAATATCCTATCCATTGTCACAAACAAAACCAAAAGGTATCATAATATCTGATAATTACATCAGTTCATTGTATTTTCCATACAAGGAAAAAACTAGCAAAAGTAAAAAAACTCTGCAAAATATATCATAACAATTTGAAGATTGCTATCTACAAAATAGAACTCAAAAAGATGAATACATAGTTCAGTACTAGATCAACTGTCTATACATCATCATAAAAGTTTATAAAAAATAAATCATTCATATCCAAACCAAAAAAACTCAAAATTACAATGCCTGCTGGCTAAGGCTATCAGGTACAAGAAAAAAGAGGCATCTATCAAAATGGATCAGAACTGCTGAAAACTGTCAGTGAAAACCCGACCATGATACTCTTTGACATTCTAGTAACCATCTATGACCAAATCCCCAGATTTTGCAAGAGAATTAGCCTGGAAATTCCTTTCTCGATATATATGCTTTAAAACCACGAGCTCAAAAAAATATGATAGTCTATTAATTTCATTAAGGACCTGTAAAAGTTCTAGATTCAAACATCGAAATTTTCCATTAGCCCAATTAATGACTAGTTGAGAATATCCAAATATATGAATCTTTGAAAAATGATTCTCCCTAGCCAATGTAAATAGTAGCTTTAAAGCACAAAGTTTTGCAAGATTATTGGTGCCAAAACCTAAACCCGCTTTGTATGAAAATAAATATTCATCTAAAATAAACAACATACCTCTAGCCCCGCATCTTTTTGGTTCTCCAGTAGCAGAACCATCAAAATACCCCCATGGAAGATATTTTTCAATAATTTCAACATATACTAATCTGATCTTCACCACTAAATTGTTCTGAGAGAAGGAATTCATCAGTTTGTTGCAGCTGCAACATTTTCCCAAAATTCAAATTTTTTTTGGGACCCTCCTTTTAACTCATTTTGGCTCAAGTTTTGAGTTTGCTTGATGTTCTGGGGAAAGACTATTTTTATGCCAGCGATGTTTTAGTATTTGTTTTAGTTTTACCTTTCCATCGGAAGCGTTTTGGATGTTTAATTTGGAAATCTAGTCATTTGCGCCGTTGCGGAGAAGTAACAAGAAACTGGGTCTGATTCAAGATTTGTTTTCTCCGATGCCTTTATTCAGTTATTTGTCTCAATCGGCGGTTTGTTGGAATCCTGTTGTAACATATTGTCTCTACATTTTCTGCAGTTGCGGATGGCGCATTACAAAGTTCCCCGATGATTGCATTAACTTTTTTTGACCCCACCATTTTGTTTCACTGATCCTTGAGTTTTTAGCGTCCGCCGTTGCGGCTTTGAAAAGCGTTGTCTTTTCGGCGTAGTTTAATTTTATTTTTCGCGGGACTGATGTTTCTTGGTCAAAGTCATGATTGGTTTTTTCTCTGATTTTTTCCGGTCTGCAGAACTTGGTTTCTTTTGTGTTTTCGCCGTTGCGGCTCTCCATCCTTCTATCGCTCCGATGCTTTAATCTTGCGAGCTCCGATGCGAGTATCGTTTTGTTTCTTTGCCGATGCCTCGACGGTTCTCCCAACTGTTTCATCATCCGACGTTACGGAGGCAACGTTGATATGGTCGCTGATCCCTTGCTTTTTACTGCCCAATGACCTTTTTCCCGTCGAGTATAGTTGACCGAGGGTATATATAATGGGTCGGGTAGTTTTTTATTTTATTGTTATTTTTGGACTTTCTCTGCGCTGTCGTTTTCGCTCAAGCAAACCAGGATTCTCGTTGTCGGTACCCTTGCTCCTAGGTGGCTTCCCCATGGAAGCTCAACGGTTTTCCTCCTGCTAGTCGCGCAGCAGTGCCAGGTAGGCCCTTGTACTCGTTTTCCAATTCCGTTTGATTGAACGAGCTAATTTCTTGTTTCCGCGGTTAGGGTTTTACTTAGGTTCCCATCTTAACATGTATATATGTTGAGGTGAGTGGTGTGACTGTTAGTGGGGAGGGGGTCTTTGTGGTCTACGTAATGTTTTCTTTCGTGGCCGTTATGGTCTTAGAGCCTGCACTTGATGGTTGGGGAAACCGGTGCAAACGACCGTTATGCTATCTACACCAGTTTGCCCCATGTTGTGTTCGGCAGTCCGGGGAAGGATTTGATGGCTTTCCTGGGGGAATACCGGGTTTGTTTCCATTGGTCCGGTCACCCGCATTCTGCAAACCAAGACCTCAGTGTGTTTTCATTTCATTGTTTAGAGCGACCCTGTTCACGGTCGAATTCGAACCCTGAACCGATCTGGGGTAGTATCGTATTACCCAGTCTAAGATGGACCCTGAGATGAGCATGAACAGTTTTCTAGGATGCTATCACCGGTAGCATCCCCTTGAGATTTTTAGATTAAGTGCCTCAGGTGGCCGCGTAATGTGTAGATCATGGCGCCAAAAGAGAGCCTGGGATTGTTTCATTTGTGACATAGGCCTTGTTTTCCCACATTCGAACTTTGTTGGACTAAGTTGGTTCTAGTTTTTCAGGCAGGAGCATTTGTTTGAACATATTTTGCTTATTTTTATTAACTGCAGTCATGTTTAACGCAGACAAGGTAAAACCTTTATATTGTTATCTTAATCTTTAAAAGTTGTCCAAAAACAACCTAGCAGAACCTAAAATACCTTTCTGTACATGACAGGGAAATTCCTCAGAACTTAAGATGTCTAAGTGTCAAAAGAAGAAGGCTCCCGCAGTCGAAGAAGAACCCAACATCGAAGTCATCACCAGAGTTGAATATATTTACGAAGACACCAAATGCATAATTGGTGTAGAGCCGGAGTATCAGTGGGGAGAAATCTACAGATTGATTACGCGTCGAGAGGTGCCTGACATAGGTTTTGAGGAAGAAAATATCTATGTCAACATAGAAAGATCCTCATTAATGAAAATTGCTACGAGACCTGAACTCTTCCCATACTCGGAGGTGATTGGGTGGATTCTGCCTAGGGCAGATGTGACCAACATGATTCTGGAAAATGTTGATAAACAAGGTTATGCTGCCTATAACCCTGGATATGTAGCCCTGGCCTACCACTTGCCAGAAGCACAAATATATATGACTGAAGACTGGCTGAAAAGAATTAGGATGGACCTTGTGGAGACACTCAAGAGGATGCTCATGCAAGGAAAAAACTTTAGAACCATGCCAACTGGAGAATATGACACTGCGAGCCTAAGAACCCCTTACAGGTTCATTGCCTTGATGCTCAATAGGATTTTTGGGAGAGCCCACGGAAAAAGCTTCAGATTGGAGTGGGTGCCAATAATTTTTTATGTTGCAACACAGGGGATTGTTTTCAATTGGGCCAACATTGTGTCCAATAGCCTCTCAACCTACATGGCATTAGCATTAGGAGGGGTGTCCCAAAATAAATTAGAGTTCTACATGAGCTCCATAATGATTTATTGCATACTATGCAATCAACCCTTCCCCAACCTGAGATGCATCTGGGACCAGGAAAGATCACCAATTTACTCAGCATACAAGCCACTGTAGGCCCAAAAATACCACAGTCACTACAGGGAGGTGTGTGAGCATTTCATTATGCCATTGTATACCCTGATTTTCTTAGAAGAATGCGACTGCATGTCGGAGGAGGCATTGCAGGTGATTGAAGAGTATGCTGATTATTACTTGACTGAGGATGGGCTATATTTCAGAATGTTTGGAGGCTCTAGAGCACCCTCACTACTGCCTAAGTATGCCACAGACTATGTAATTCACAAAGAGGCAGTTAGACAAGTATTTCTAGATGGCATATGAAGTTTTTTATTTGAACATAAGAAGGAAGCATACCCACCTTTGCCTTTCAAATTGGGGAGTCACAAATTTACTAGAGTAAAGAAGGCCGATGAGTTCGTGGAGGAGTTGGAGAAGTTCCATTTTGGGGAAATGCCTTTCCATAGGAATGACTCCTGTAACAAGATTGTAGAGCACTGCAAAGAGGATAATGTCCATTTTGAATACACTAGCCATTGGGACAGAGAGGAGTCCATTTTCCACAGTGCACTAAACATGATGGCCTTAAGGAAAAGGTTTAAAAATAAAATCACCACCAAAGGTGGAAAGGGACAGGACGAGTAGACAAAGGCCGAGGAGGAGGAAACCAGGAAAAGAAATGAAGAAGCTCAGAGGTTAGCCCAAGAAGCCAAAGGATGGATAAAAGGAGAGGAGGGAGAGAAAAGAAGAGCTACAAAAGAGGCATCTAGAAAGGTAGAAGAAGCTTCCAAAAGCGAAGAAGAAGAAATAAAAAGGAAGTTAGATGAGGAGCTGAAGAAGCAGGAGGCAGAGAAGATAAAGTTGACACAAACAATGACAGAATAATCAGCTCTTGACGCAGCAGACAGTCAGACCCAGGACTTGGAAAACCCCGACATTCAAGATCCTGAAGTACCTGTTTCCAGCACACCAGGACAGTCTATGGTCCCCACCCTTAGGCTAATTACTTTTGAACCGAAGAAAGGGGAGGAGGTACCAGATTTTAATACTATCTTTTATGATAAAGAAAAGAAAAGGATAGTAAAGAGAGCCAAGAGGAAGGTTGAAATCTGGGGGTTGTTTGGTAAGATGATAAATGACACAACCATTGTATACAGGACAGACAGAGACCCGAGATTCACTATCAGAGCGGGGGCTGTATTGATCCATGCTTCAAAGGACAATGTAGATAAAATAATGACGGATCTGGAGTAGTCAAAGAAGTCTTCTTCTCAACTCAAAGAGACTCTGAGAAAGGAAAGAGAAGAAAACAATAAGTTAAATAGAAAGTTTGAATACATACAAAAGGAAATCAAGTCTTCAAAGGATGAACCTCAGGTACTCCAGATATAGAAAAGATCTATGGAGACCACCCAAGAGTGTTTGGAGAAAGTACAACAGGAATATCAAGAGTTGAGGGCAGAGAAGGAATAGCTTCTAGGTAGGATAAAGGATCTAGAGTTGCAGAAGACTACCTTTCAAAGAACACGTTCTAGCACAGAGAGCCAAGATGCTTCAGCCGCAGGTGGCCATAGAGGAGGAAATATGCAGGGTTTTTGCAGATAGATAGCCGGTTGGAGGATATTTTGGGGACCTCCTCATATTTTGTTGACAAATATTAGGACATCCTAGAAGTCTTGACAGGAAGGATGGCAAGATTAGAAGCGAATGAAGAAGCTCCTGCAGAGTTACCCTCAAAGGATCAACAAGCCCTTAGGTAGGACTACGACTTGTTGGAGTTTTCCATCAACACAACCGAGGAGTTCAAGAAGGCTATTAGGAAGACAAGAGGGGCATGTACATAATTCTTTAGAAGACTTCTGATTACTTATAATCGATGCCAGGTAGAGGCTGAAAAAAGAATAGATGCTTTTCTAGACCACAGCCTGTTTGTGGAAATTTTGCAAAGAAGGTACCAAGAAGATGAAAGAAGAATACAAGACATTAAAGCTTTAGATGAGTAGACCCTAAGGAATGAGGTAGATCATTTCACGGTTAGTGTACAACTATTAGAAGATCAGCTATTAGAGGAAGAACTGCGTGGTCAAAACTGGAAAGCTCTTGTGCGTGGAGGTGAACAGACAAGGCAAGAATGGCTCTGCCTATGCGCGTGGATGAGTAGGAAATCATGAGGAACAAACAGACCATGGGGATAACGCATAGTGGAGACAAAATGAAATGAAGGGCGTATTCATTCTTTTTCCCATCATGGGGTTCATTGCTGGTGGAGTGTGCGGATGGGCAAGGAATGACAGTCCTGCCATCCCACTCCCAAAACAATAACTGCCTCAACCACCAGCAGCAATTCTTAATGGTGGTGGTTGGATAAAACAAATTTGGTGACACATGGGTTTTTCCCCTCATTGGCTAAGGTTTGACAATTTCCCCCACACCCTTATCCTTGTGAAAATCATGCCCCTTCTCAATTTAGTTTCCGTGGTCATAGCTGGTCAGGTTATTTAATTAAAGATGCATATTTACATGATGACAAAACTCAATAGGTATGCCGCATGCCCCGATATACCATCGGTGACGATTTCAACCTAAAACATATCATAACCAATCAATGGTGGGGCCTTGGGATTTAGCTCTGCACCATGATCATTACAATATATACATCATGTACATTTAATGCAACGGGGTCAAAACCAGGGTGTGACATTCCCCTCCCCCTTCAATGGCACTGTCCTCAGTGCTTTACAAAATTTGAACAAAAAGATACACTGGCATCGCCTCAATGTTCCGCAGAATTGAAAAAAAATGGATGTGCCAATCGGATGGTATCCTCCAGCTCCCATGTAGCCTCTTCAGGTCCGTAGTGCTCCCATTGCACCTTTACCTGACCTATGGCTCGATTCCAGAGCATTGTGACCTTCTTGTCGAGGATGCGCATTGGCTCGATTCGAAACTCTCCCTTGGGTTCCACCTGAATCACATCCCAATTTATCACACGGTTAGGATCATGTACATATCTCTTAAGCAAAGAAACATGAAAAACATTATGAGCTCTAGTGCTAGCAGGCAATGCAAGTCTATATGCAACTGGCCCTATTCTTTCAAGCACTTCAAACAGCCCACAATATCTAGGTGACAACTTGGCACAACTTCCAAGCTTCAAGGAACTCTTCCTTGCCCTCACTCTAAGGTAAACATGATCCCCAACACTGAACTCCCTGTTCACCCTATGCTTATCCGCATAGCTTTTCTGTCTGTCCTGTGCTGCTTTCAGATTCTATCTGATCTTTACAACCTCTTGCTCCATTTCCCTGAGCAATTCTAGTCCAAGCACAATCCTGTTCACTGGATTGTCCCAAGTCACTAGTGTCCTACACCTTCTTCCATACAAAGCTTCATACGGACTCATCCCCAAGGATGCCTGCTGTCCATTGTTATAAGCAAACTCTACCAAGTGCAAGTAATCTTCCCACTTGGTCGGTTTGTCCATCACATACATGCGAAGCATGTCTTCAAGCACCTGCTTAACTCTCTCTATCTGACCATCTGTTTGAGGATGGTATGTAGTGCTGAAGTTTAGCTTTGTACCCAAATCTGCAAACAACCCCTTCCAAAAGTTGGAAGTGAACTTGACATCTATGTCAGAGACTATTGCCTTTGGAAATCCATGCAATTTGAATATCTCCTTCATGAAGATCTTTGCAATGTCATCAGTATTATGAGTAGACTTCACCGGTATAAAATGTGCTACCTTTGTCAACTTGTCCACCACAACCATGATGGAATCATGTTGTCTCCAAGTCATCAGCAATCCTGTAATAAAATCCATGGAAATAACTTCCCATTTCCATTCCGGAACTGGCAAAGGCTGCAACAAACCTGCAGGGTGTTGATGCTCAACCTTTACCTGCTGACATTTCATACACCTGGAAATGTACTTAGCCATATCCCTTTTCATTCCTGGCCAAAAGTACTGCTTTCTAGCTGTAGCAATCGTCTTCTGATATCCTCTGTGACCAGAATACAGAGCTTGATGGATTTCATCCATGACAACTCTTCTCAAACCTGCTACATGTGGAATATAAATTCTACCTTTAAAAGTGAGAAGTCCATCTTCTTCCAATTCATATCCCTCATACCTCTTCTCAAGACTTTGCTGTTGCAATTTGTCTTTTACTTGCTCATACAATTCATCTCCAGCAACATGACTAACAATCTGCTGCCTCAAATCTAATTGGCAAATACTAAGAGATGCCACATGCATTTCCTGCATCTTCCTGCTGAGCGCATCAGCTACCTTATTTTATTTTCCCTTTATGTGCTTGATTTCAAAATCAAACTCACATAAAAATTCCAGCCATCTTGCTTGCCTAGCATTCAGAGTAGGCTGATTAAACAAATACTTTAATCCACAATGATCTGTTCTGAGCTCAAATCTCCTTCCCATCAAGTAATTCCTCCACATCTTGAGAGCATGTACTATGGCTGCAAGCTCTAGATCATGAGTGGCATAGTTCTTCTCATGTTCCTTCAGCTTTTTTGACTCATAACATATCACATGGTTGTCCTGCATAAGGACTCCTCCAAGCCCTTGTCCGCATGCATCGGTACACACCACAAAATCTTTCTCTAGATCTGCAACCTTCAATACTGGTGCACTGGTGAGAAGATCCTTCAACCGCTGGAAACTTTCTTCACACCTTGACGTCCATTCGAACTTCATCCCCTTCTTTTGCAAATAAGTGATGGCATGTGCAACTTTGGAGAATCCCTCAATGAATCTCCTGTAGTATCCTGCAAGTCCCATAAAAGATCTTACATCTGTCACATTTCTTGGGGTAGGCCAATTCATAATGGCTTCAATCTTTCCAGGGTCCACAGATATACCCTCCTCTGAGATAATGTGACCCAAATACTGAATCCTATCTCTATAGAAGTCACACTTTCTCAGTTTCACATACAACCGATGCTCCCTAAGCAATTTCAATGTCAATCTCAAATGCTCTTCATGCTCTTCCTCATTCTTAGAATAAACAAGAATTTCATCAAGGAAAACAAGAACAAACTTGTCCAAATACCTGTTGAAGACACTATTCATGAGGCACATAAATGTAGCTAGTGCATTCGTGAGACCAAATGGTACCACTACAAACTCATAATGCCCATACCTTGTCCTGAAGGCTGTCGTATGAATGTCTTCATCCTTGATTCTCCCCTGATGGTAACTAGACCTCAAGTCAATCTTGGAAAATACCTTTGCTCCTCTCATTTGATCAAAGAGGTCATCAATCCTAGGCAAAGGATATTTATTATTCATAGTAACCTTGTTCAACTGTCTGTAATCGATACATAACTTGAGTGTACCATCTTTCTTCTTTACAAATAGAATCGATGCTCCCCAAGGAGACACACTCGGTCGGATATACTTCTTTTCCAACAACTCTTGCAGTTGCATCTTCAACTCTAGCATCTTCGGTGTACTCATCCTGTAGGGTGCCTTGGACACTGGTGCTACTCCTGGCACAAGTTCAATTGTGAAATCAATTTCCCGCTTTGGAGGAAGCCCTGGAATCTCATCAGGAAACACATCCCTGAATTCCTATAACACTTGATAATCTTCCAACCTAGGATTTTTATCTCCCATTTCCTCCAAAATATGAGTTGCATACAACTGGAAACCCTTCCTATAGAACTTCTTTAACTGCATTGCTAAAACCTGCCGTACTGAGATCACCTTTGGAATGCCTTTCACAACTACTAGGTTCCCTTCTTCATTCATGCACTCAAAAGTCTTATGGTAACAGTCAAGCTTCACCCGGTGAGCTTCTAACCAATCCATTCCAATGAGAACATCATAGGAACCAAGCGGTAGAACATTCAGATCTACACAAGTGACTAATCCATCCATGACCAATGGACATTTCTCTACCACTTCACTGACCTTTCTCTTAGTTCCAGTGGATAGCTGAACTAACCAAGACTTCCTATGCTTTATTTTCTTAAAAGCACAAATCTCCACTACTCTAGGAGTAATGTAACTGTGCATAGAACCAGGGTCAATCAAAATAGAAACAGATTGCTCAACAATATTACCTGCTACTTTAACCACAGCTGAATGGTGATCTGCTTGGCGGTCCTCCAGTGCTGCATAAATCCTAGGAACTGCCCTTGCTACTTGAGCCACTGTTTTTGCTTCCTGAATGTTATAAGCTGGTCTGGCACTCTCATTCTCGAGTGGACAATTTCTGCGCATGTGGGGTCCTCCACATTTCCAACATTGAAGTGGCCCTCTATTCTCTTGTGGATCTTTAGGCTTTTCTCCTGTCACTCCAACTAGCTTACTCGCAGCTTGGGATGGCTGCTTCTGCTGATTCCTGAAATTAGGAGGTTTAAAACCTTTATTTCTTTGGTCAAACTTCTCATTATTCTTGTCCTTCCATGCCTTATGGTAATCCGGCTTACCTTTTCTTTGTTCATAGCAATACTTAGCCTTCCTTATTGCTTCTTCAAGAGTTCTAGGTTCATAAAACTCAATTCTATCTTTGTAAGACTGAGGTAATCCACTCAGAAAATGTTGGACCTTCACTTTTTCATCTCTGATGTACCGGACATACCTCAACAGCTCCAAAAACTTATTTGCATATTCTTCCATGGTTCGCTGTCCCAATCTCAGCTCATGGAACTCCTTAATCTTGTCATCATAATACCTGTCAGAGAGGTATTTCTGCTTGAAATACTTCTTGAACTGCTTCCACTTAAGTCTCCTTTCACTGATCCTCTTTACTTGCTTGAAGTGTTCCCACCAAATGGATGCTCTTCCATTCAAATTGAATATGGCAACTCTTGCCTTCATGTTTCTTGAATAATCATGCACTTGAAAGTACTTCTTTATCCCAAGAAGCCAAGCTTCAACCTCTTGTCCAGTCTTTACCTCACCATCAAACGTAGGAGGTTTAGCTTTCTTAAATTCGTCCTGAGAGCAATCCATATGGTGTCTCTTTCTTTTCCTTTTATGAGAAGAATAACTTTAATCCCCGCTGGATTCTTCAGAATCAGATGATCCACTAGAAGTCCTTCTCCTTCTCCTAGTACTGCTCTTACTGCCTTCTGGTCTTGTTGTACCTCGTCCAGAGTCTATCTTTCTATGTAAGTCTGTCAAACTCTGCAACATAGCAGCATTCAACTGATGCTGCTCTTCTTGGGCTTTGATCAGGCTTCTCATGGTGGCTGCAACATCTGACGGTGTCTATTGGAATCTCCTTCCATTAGACTCAATGTCATCATTTATATTACGGACATTTTCTCCCATGGCATCTTCTGCTTGCTCATAAGAATCCCGACCATCATATCCATCATGGGTTCTCATAACTGAACCACCACTTATTTATCAAAATGCAATACCTGGAATACTTCCCTTGAAGGTGACTATGACTCTGCAAACGTGTTAGTAATACAACTGTTAGATGCATAACATTGATACAAACCAGCATTGCTTACCGTCTCTTGGAAAAATCATAATACATTTTTTTTTTGTAAATCTATGTTTTCGCGCAATCTAGCGCATAAGATCGCTGCCTCTTTTTTCATTTTCAGCTCTAAAAATCCACTGAAAAATAGCTGAAAATCCCACTAAAAACAGTCAAAATCTGCTGGGGAAATCCCACGGAAAACTCAAATTTTCCTTATGTAGAATCGACTCTCATTTCCACTATTGATCCGACGTCTCAGCAGTCAAAACGACTAACTCCTTCGCTGTACATCGGCTGTCGAAACAACTAGCTTCTTCCGCTGTATCGGCGGTCGAAACAACTAAATTTTTTCGACGTTCATCGGCGGTTGAAACAACTAAATTTTTCCGACGTGTCGGCGGTCCAATCTTCTAAAGTTTTTCGACATGTCGACAGTCCAATCTTCTAAAGTTTTTCGACGTGTCGATGGTCCAATCTTCTAAAGTTTTTCGACGTTTTCTGTACTTAGAAAAATTTTCAGAAATCTTTCTTCTTTCTTCCACTGACGGCATCAGAAGTCCTGTCGGCTAACTCAGCCGATGTATCAGCTGCTCAAACATCTAACGCCTTTCGATGACCCCATACTTAGAAGATTTTTCAAATATTCAAATTTTTTCCTCTTTAGTCTTCCTTTTCATCGACGATCATATCCACTATCCTTCGGAAGGATAGTCCTTTAGATGGCCTCAATGGCGGATGTTCAATCCACTAACCATCGCTGATGGCTAACGACTCCAGGACTTAGAAAATTTTTCGATCGGCTCAACTTTCTTCTTTCTGTCGGCGAAATAGTCCCTTCCGCAGCCGCAACAGTGGAACATGATCCTTGATCTTCTTCTGATCTGCGGCACAACCCGATCAGTATCGACAGTCCTTTCTCATCAGCAGGCTAGTGCTTTTGGCTTACGAAACGGCGGGCACTCGATCAGCAATTTTCTTCCGATAGCCGACGAACACTTAGAAATTTTTTTAACTTTCCTTCCTTACAGTGTCGACGGTTGGAGGCTTTTCTCATCGGACGCGTAGTCCTTTAGCCGTCCGCAACGGCGGGCGCTCAATCAACTATTTTCTTCCGATAGCCGATGAACACTTAGAAAATTTCCACAATTTTCTTTCCAAATCTACCCCGTCGGGCATGCTTCCGCCTAGCTCTTCCGCTGCGTCGGAAGTATTTCCCACTAACCCTTCTGATGATCCGACTGTCCAACATTTAGACAACATTTTTTTTTGAATTTTTCCAGATTTCTGCTAGGTAGAAAGAAATTCTGCTCCTGTCACTACATCTTCATGGCTCATTCAGGCCCATGCTGCAACATGAGCTCTGATACCACGTTGTCACGTCCCCATCCCTCCGACCGGCGAAGAGGACGCGACCATGGCGTTAACCATCCGAGAAACCAGCCCATGAACATGTGAAAGCATAAAAATGCTAAAACAGAATGCTGAAATAAAATGCATTGAAGTAGAACATGCACAGGTGAAATTGTTTATCATACGCAGTGGAAACAACACATGCATACAAGCATTCAACATGTTCATCACATCCATTAACAGTAAATAATATTGCGGGAGTAAAATGAGCAAGATCACTTATCTTATGAAGAAATCAATCAGCAACCAGCTACGTCACTGCAACGTTCCACCCGACCATAGGCCAGCGTGCTCCTTAATATCTCAACAGCACTGCCACCCTCGAGCTGGGCA
This sequence comes from Pseudotsuga menziesii, assembly GCA_001517045.1. Lineage (NCBI taxonomy): Eukaryota > Viridiplantae > Streptophyta > Pinopsida > Pinales > Pinaceae > Pseudotsuga > Pseudotsuga menziesii. Next base: position 24,446 of record LPNX010196263.1, read on the forward strand.
TGATTCTCCAAGGAATAAGGGAACAAGCAGGCTTACACATAGCCAAGGATACACAAAACACAGCCAAGCCAACACAGTTGGGTTTATCAGGCCATCTAGGAGTTGGGAAAGGCTAAATGCTAAGCTGGTGAGCTCATTACAGAGCTAGGAACACCTACAACAGAACTAGCCTGAGTTGTAAGACACCCACACACACCCAACACAAGGAATCAATCCCTTCTCTGCTACACAGTCCCTCAGGCCTTGCATTCCCTTCCAATGCTATTCAGGGGTTGTGGAGAAGAAAGCTAGCCCTCTAGCTCCATCTGTGTGCTTTCCAGCCACCAAGTTTATCAAGCAAACCAAGCCCCCATCCCTACTCCCTACACAGTCCAAAGACCAACCATTGCACATAGGCAATTAATCAGCTGTCATAGCTTAAACAGGGAAAACGAATTCCTGGGTCGTTCTTGGCCCTATCGTGGCCAAAACGAATCCCAAATGAATTACAATAGTCCCCAATGTAACAGCAAACAAAGCTCACGACATGGGGAAACAACAGTCCCAAAACGTAATCAGTGAGCACAGCTCACAACATGGGGAAAATGACTCCAAACAGTCTGTGCGTGAGGGAAACTTGCACTAGACTCAAAAATACAGAGGACAACACACATGCACGAGCCACAAATCAGTGGGGTAAACTTACACACAGTCCCTGAACGTGAAATGGCTTTCCATAGGAGAAAATCGTGAGTGATAGTGCCAAGCGGCTCCTAGCTTGCTGTGCGAGTAGCAACAATGCAAAACTCACAAATCGGCCTGTGAGGAATGGATACGGCCACACCATCCGCAAATCCGTGGAGGAAGAACTGCGTGGGAAAAACAGGAAAGATCTTGTGCGTGGAGGTGAATAGACAAGGCAAGAATGGCTCTGCCTATGCGTGTGGATGAGCAGGAAACTGTGAGGAACAAACAGACCATGGGGATAACGCGTAGTGGAGAGAAAATGAAATGAAGGGCGTATTCATTATTTTTCCCATCATGGGGTTCATTGCTAGTGGAGTGTGCGGATGGGAAAGGAATTACAGTCCTTCCATCCCACTCCCAAAACAATAACTGCCTCAACCACCACCAGCAATTCTTAATGGTAGTCGTTGGATAAAACAAAGGTGGTGACACATGGGTTTTTCCCCTCATTGGCTAAGGTTTGACAATTCCCCCCACACCCTTATCCTTGTGAAAATCATGCCCCTTCTCAATTTAGTTGCCACGATCGTAGCTGGTCGGGTTATTTAATTAAAGATGCATATTACATGATGACAAAACTCAATAGGTATGCCGCATGCCCCAATATACCATCGGTGACGATTTCAACCTAAAACATAGCATAACCAATCAATGGTGGGGCCTTGGCCTTTAGCTCCACACCATGATCATTACAATATATACATCATGTACATTTAATGCAACGGGGTCAAAACCGGGGTGTGACATTCACCAACAACCCCATTCTGAAAAGAATTGTCCTCAATGGTTAAATTCAATGACATTGGTAATGAATCAGCTTTTGGACTCTAAATTAACTGAGGACAATGGTGAAGAGAAAAAGAGTATTCAAACCATAGAAAGACAAGAAAACGATACCATGTTCTTATGGGATTGTGTCTCGCTGTTTGATACAAAAAAGGGTACTCCTAAACCTGAGAACATACCAACAATGACAAAAGACATGGAATTGATAATTAAAGACGATACAACAATCTCCAAGATTAAGAAGTAGCAAAAGAATGTCAAGAGACAATCAAATGACAATATTGAAGATAAAGTACCCAAAGTTACCATTGTCAACCAGGAGACAGAACAAATCAACGAGGATGCCAAGCTTATGGAAGGACAAGTAGATGATTACAAAGGAAACACTGAAAAAACTGAGGAGCCAGAAAAGGAAGTGCCCACTGAAAATCAACCAGTGGAGGAAGACGTCGAACCAATTTGGGAAGAAAAAGCTAAAACCCAAGTCGTTCAACTAGACAGAACAAGTGTCAAAGTAGTGGGGGAAATGAAGAATGTCCTCATTCGTTTATCTGCAAATAACACGATATGTCAATTTATTGATATTATGGTGGCTGACATACCAGATGGTTATGGGCTTATTCTGAACCGAGATTGGTCTGCCAGGCTAAAGGGGTATTTTGCTTCAGACTGGTCTCATTTATGGTTACCTCATAAGGGTACCCCAAATCAAATCAAAATTTCAAGAGAACCTTACATGAAACACACTGTCACTAAGTTGGGAGAAGGAAATGAATGTGCTAATTCTGTTCTGGGAAATTATCTAATGGAGCTTAAATTAAGATATGATGCCTCAGAAAAAGCCAGTGAATGACTGACACTCAGCCTGATCTCCTTCAATTTCCTCAGGCTGATAAGGATGACTGTAAATCAGTAGACATGATTTCAGTTTCAAAAATAGTACAATTAGACCATGGATAGGTATCTCATGTCTGCAATACAGCCTAGCCCCTTGACTCATTAGATTGAAGGATTTTCAGGGGTGGGCACACAATTTTCTTTTTCTTTTGATTTAATGTTTTTGTACATAAATAAATTGATGTTGTTTTGTTTTGGTTTACCGCTTTGTTTCTAGTTATTTTTTTGGTTTGAATAAAGAGGCAAAACATTGGTTTATTGCATGGAAAACATCAGGGTTCTTAATTAACTGAAATCTTGAGGAAAAGACTATGCGTTTTAAATAATAGAATGTCTTCTAGTAGGAAGTTTTCCTAATTGGCCATGCAGCCCTACTTAACCCCTGTAGATAACTCAGAATTAAGAGGTCTGGAATACTATTTCAAGGCTCCATCCATTACACATCTAAGATGTCCTAGGGAGTGATAGCAAAAGGCCCACGGAGAGGAAGCAGGGTAAACAGTTTACTATATATAAATGATCCCATGCCATGATTTCAGAAAGCCTAAAGGCTGTCAAGAGTCAAAACTCCTTAAAGAAGCAATACATATCAAAGCAAAGTGTCAGAAACATGAATTTCAATTTGCCAAAAGTTCTTCTCCGTCCGTGAGATGAAAAGTAAATTATTCTCTCACACAAAAGGACGCTATGGATAGAAGAGCCTGAATAAAAATAAAAAAGAGAGGCAGATGGAGGACTCAAAAGAACAAAAGTTCAAACGGCACAAAAGTGAAATTGGCATGGGAATGAGAAACAAAGGAATAGTGTTGTTTACCATATGTTACAATCATGTGGCGTCCAAGCTAGAAACTACCTAAAGACAGAGGTAAAATAAATCTCACTTATTAGGCCTCAAAAGAGTTATCTGGACTTTCAAATATTTTGGTTGTTTCCATTCCCCAAAGAATGGACTGCTTCTCGATGATTTAAATGCATGGGTTTGCCAGCTTAAGAATGCAAGCATCTAGAAGAATTCAACTTTTGAGCTAGACGATCAAACTTTTTTTTACTGGGAAGAAGTTAAGTCAGAAATCTGGGGTTCACCAGGTAGTTGCCAATTGTTGTAGCTGCAACATTTTCCCAAAATTCAAAAAAAATTCAGGACCCTCCTTTTAACTTATTTTGGCTCAACTTTTGAGTTTGCTTGATATTCTGTGGAAAGACTATTTTTTTTCCAGTGATGTTTCACTATTTGTTTTAGTTTTACCTTGCCATCGGAAGCGTTTTGGATGTTTAAGTCGGAAATCTAGTCATTTGCGCGCCTACCATTGCGGAGAAGTAACAAGAAATCGGGTCCGATTCAAGATTTGTTTTCTCCGATGCCTTTATTCACTTATTTGTCTCAATCGGTAGTTTGTTGGAATCCCGTCGGAACGTATTGTGTCTACAGTTTCTACAGTTGCGGATGGTGCATTACGAAGTTCCCCGATGATTGCATTAACTTTTTCGACCCCGCTGTTTTGTTTCATCGATCCTTGAGTTTTCAGCGTCCACCATTGCGGCTTTGAAAAGCGTTGTCTTTCCGACATAGTTTAATTTTATTTTCTGCGGGACCGATGTTTCTTGCTCAAAGTCATGATTGGTTTTTTCTCCTATTTTTTCCAGTCTGCGGAACTTGGTTTCTTTTGTGTTTTCGTCGTTACGGCTCTCCATCCTTCTATCGCTCCGATGCTTTAATATTGCGAGCTTCGATGCGAGTATCATTTCACTAGTAGAAAATGAGAAATTAATGACTAAAAAAATGACTAAAATCAGGCTATAAATGACTATTTTTGAGTCGGTGACTAATAGTAGCAAATTACC
>LPNX010196267.1:0-40000 GCA_001517045.1 Pseudotsuga menziesii
CCCCATTCCCCCCATATCTCTCACTCTCACAAACACACATACCTATGTCTCCCTCTACCACTAACACCCCCCCTCCCATCTCTCTCTCCTCTCTATGTCTTCCCCCTCTTCTCATCCAACTACACCTAATCCAACGGACCCCGCCCCCTCTCCCTCTCTCTCTCTCTCACATCCCTTATAGTTGTAATACGATAGTTAGGGGGAAGAGACGGGGGTATTAGGGGGTTAAGACTTACGAAGTGATTTTTAATTCCCCCTAAACATTTAATGATCCCTTATCCATGTAACCACCTTCTTAAATGTTGATAAATGTTACTTGAACAAAACGCGTACATGTTATAGTTGATACAAACGTGCACATGGTTTTGTTGATCATAATGTGTGCATGGTGTTTCTCTATATAGAAAACAACAATCCTTGTCTGAGAAACACTCTAACAGGTTTCAAAGAATTTACACAATTCGTGCATAATTTCAGGTTACAGACAATGCGTTCACTCTCTTCATCACCGAAGCAACACACAAAATGTTGATTGCATTAACCATCTCCATCACAAGTGTCTAAGGATTTCTTGGAGCACCAAATACATTGTACAAGGTTCAATAATTCAATAGAAAAACTTTATAAACCATCTCCAATTCTTCACCAATCATTTTCTTGCAATTGAGGAGAATCAAATGAAATATTTCATTGGTCATTGTGGTGGAGTATCTAGACACAACTGAGAAAGAAAGAAACCAACCTTGGAGAGTCTCAAATTGAGGAGCACCATAGAGCATCTCCACCATTGTTTTTCTTGTAATTAAGGATCATCAAATGCAATATCTCATTGGTCATTGTGGTGGAGTATCTAGACACAATGAGCAAGAAAGAAACCAACCTTGGAGAATCTCCCAATGAGGAGCACCATAGAGCATATCCACCATTGCTTTTCTTGCAATTGAGGAGAATCAAAGGAAATATTTCATTATTCATTGTGGTGAAGTATCTAGACACCATTGAGCAGGAAAGAAACCAACCTTGGAGAATCTCCCATTAAGGAGCACCATAGAGCATCTCCACCATTATTTTTATTGCAATTGAGGAGTATCAAAGGAAATATTTTAGTGTTCATTGAGGTGGAATATCCAGACACAATTGAGAAAGAAAGAAACCAACCTTGGAGAATCTCCCATTGAGCACCATAGATAATCTACACCATTTTTTTTATTGCAATTGAGGATCATCAAAGGAAATATTTCATTGGTCATTGAGGTGGAGTATCTAGACACAATTGAGCAAGAAACATATCAAGCTTGGGGAATCTCCCATTGAGGAGCATATGTAAAGAATGTAAAGACACAATAGTATGTAAATAATGTATGTGTGGCTCGTTGGAAAGATGAGAATTTTAGTACGTACAGGGATACATTTCCTATTGAAATTATCTTATCAGTGGTCGATTTTGTGGAAAACTATACTCTTCAACCAAAAAACGAGATTCAAAGGAAATATTATCACTCATAATAGGTCAACATAATGGTCCATATCACCTATAGACATGGGGCAGATAGTACTGAAGACAAAATGGTTATATTGAAGGAGTATCACTTCTACATAAGTGATGATAGGTGTCATGACTTGGCTTTTGTACAACACAACTTTCAATTATTCTACAATCACCTGAATTATAACGGTATACAAATGGAACTACATTGGATTTGGTCTAATTATTGTACAGGAAAATTCAAAAATTCTTGTGTCATCCAATGGTTGTGTATTCTCCACAAGAGGCACACGATGCCACATATTTGGAACTATTTTGAGACCGGACACGAAAAAAGTGAACATGATGGAGCAGGTGCATGCATCAAGACTAAATTGTGTAGGAAAGAAATGAACTTCACAACTTTTTCTCTCATCTGAGATGCAATGACCATTGTTGAATGGTGTTCTTCAATAATGGGGTAGGAAGCTAGAAGGAAAGAACACCAATCATCTCAAAAAGTACATCTACATAGATATTTTTGGGATTTGGTCAATGTAGATCGATCACACCTACATGAGTGCAACACCGTCTAAGAAACCCATGCATTCCAACAAGTTAGAATGTCAAACAAAGCTATAGTTGAAATGTGGACAGGGGAACTCTCTTGTTTTTGTTCTCCATGTAATAGTGGTGAATGGGACAATTGTGAATCCACAAATTGAGTTGGCATCTGGGATCATGTACCACTCCCCATTGGTCAGCATATAACTGCAAAATTATCCTAGTTGGAGGAGGACTAATCAAGTATTTCACCTTACTATGACCACATATCAGATCTCATACAACTAGGTTCGACTAATATCTTTATAAGTTTGAAATGTTTGACGATTAGTTGTGTTTATTTATATGACTCATAGGTGACTCCTAGGTTGGAACTTTATCTATGCATGGCACATATATGCAGTGGTTGCCTCGAGATGTAATGAATGGTGCATTGGATGACATGTTGCTTGGATGGGAAACAGACACTCAATGTGTCATTAAGGGACTCTGAGGGAAATTATTTTGTAATTGGGTTGATGGTTATCAAAGGAGAATATTTGAAACGGGCTTCCCATGCATAAAAGAAAAAAGGCTATATATTTGAAGATTATAGAACATGTAAAACTGTATACCATTATAAAAACTTAGTTATTGACAAAAAATCTACAACAACATACAACACCAAGCAACAAATCATTTAAGTCACAATACTTATTTCCTTACTCTAAGCATGATATGCTAAAGGATACCATTGGTATTAGAGGTGATCCCAATGGTCTAGTCAAATGACCATAGGTAGGTAGTCAAGTATGTGGTATGCATGGTATTTGTGTACTATGTTATAAGTATGTGATGTACATGTACATGTCATGATTTTGGTTTCATGGTCTCATTGATTATTTACAGCTTGATATATTGATAAATTACATATACTTGTACAAATTGATAAATTGCACAAGCTTCATCATGGATTTGTTGTATTATATTCATACTTACATGACTCATGCAATCTAGAGCTAGACCATTATCTATCCCAATACATTTGTGTCTAAACCATTATGCTACAATTATGCACCAGATTCCAATAAACCATTGTTTGTATTCTAAACCATGGAACCCTGGTTTGTATCCCCCTCCTCTAGAATATGGATCTTACATCTACCTTGAATCTCGAAGTTAGTCCTCCAAGGACATTAGTCAACACCCTAACTTTTCATGAAACCTCCTATTGCAAGTAATAAAATATGGTATAAAAATATTCCCATGATTATTATCCCTGGACAATCCTAGCCTACAAATCCTATCTTACAAACCCTGTAGCTAATCCTAGAAACCCTATTTTATACCCTAAACACTAATTTGAATTCTAAACCCTAGAAACCCTAGTTTGTAGCATAGAGCCTAGTTTGTATTCAAAATCCTAGAAGCCCTAGTTTGTAGCCACTAAATATCATCTACATATCACTAATATCATTATTAGATGTCACCATTGACCAATATATAGTATCAAACATTCAAAACTTTACATCTTTTCCCTAGGTTCAATTTGGCATGTGTCCCTAAATGGATACTAGGACCTACTTGAAAACAAACATAAAACAAAAATTGTGGCTTGTATCGATGAACTGTCGACTTTGTTGTATTCAATACATAAAGATAGTGCTAGGGGTTCCCCTCTCATCTTGATCCATGGACCAGGGATCCTATTTTAGGTCAAATTTGAAAACTAGGGTTTTACTCGGTAAGGAAATGTAAAACTTTTGCACATAGGAGTCAAATTTGAAAATTCTTTGAATGAGAAGTTATGGCTAGTGTTCTTACATGGAAACTACCTAAACACACTAGGAGGACCCCCCGGAACCCCAGTTTTGTTACACAATTGGAATTATATGCCTCAAGTAGGGATTCAATAGGTGTCCCTGAAATCTTGTAGGTAGTGAGATTCAACGTGCCATAGAATGATGATCGTGGTGCGGATGGATGAACCGTTGGATTCAGGACATTGGTATAGTGTTAGGGGTTCCCATCTCATCTGGCTCCATTGAACAGGGATCCTCTTTTAGGTCAATTTTGGAAACGAGGGTTTTTCTCAGTAAGGGAATGTGAAATTTTTGCACATAGGGGTCAAATTTACAAATTCATCGACCCAGAACTTGTGGCTAGTGTTTCCAAATGAAAAATTTGTAAACACACTTGCAACACCCCCCAGAACCCATTTTTATTACACAGTTGTAATTCTATGCCCATGGTAGGGATTCAACATGTGTCCCTGAAAGCCTATAGGAGGTGATCTTCAACGTGCCATAGAATGATGACCCAGTGGATTTGATCGATGAACTTTCGAATCCGTTGGATTTGGAACATCGGGCCCTAGTTCTAGGCTGGCCTCTCCTCTGGCTCCATGGACACAAGATCTTTTTTTAGGTCAATTTTGGAATGTAGGGTTTTTCTTAGTAAGGGAATTTGAAAATTTTTCACATAGGGGTCAACATCACAAATTCCTCAACCAAGAAATTGTGGTTAGTGTTCCCCCATGGAACCTGCCTAAACACACTTGCAGTACCCCCCAGAACCCATTTTTATTGCATGGTTGGAATTCTATGCCCCAGGTAGGGATTCAACAAGTGTCCCTGAAAACTTGTAGGAGGTGAGCTTCAATGTACCAAAGAATAATGATCATGGTTCATATCGATGAACCATCGACTCCATTGGATTTAGGACATCGGGATAGTGCTAGGGGTGTCCCTCTCATCTGTCTCCATGGAAACGACATCCTCTTTTAGGTCAATTTTGGAAACTAGTGTTTTACTCAGTAAGGGGATGTGAAATTTTTTCACACAGCAGTCAACTTTCCAAATTACTTGACTAAGAACTTGTGGCTAGTTTTCCCACATGGAACTTGCCTAAATACACTTGTAGGACCCCCCAAAACCCATTTTTGTTGCACGGTTGGAATTCTATGCCCCGAGTAGGGATTCAACAAGTGTACTTGAAAGCATGTAGGAGGTGAGATTTAACGCGCCATAGAATGATGACCATGGATTGGATTGATTAACCGTAGACTTAATTGAATTCATGAAATCAATATAGTACTAGGGGTGGCCCTCTCTTCTGGATCCATGGACACAAAATCCTCTATTTGGTCAATTTTGGAAAGTAGGGTTTTTCTCAATAAGGAATGTGAAATTTTTGCACATAGGGGTAAACTTTGAAAATTCCTCGACCGAGAACTTGTGGCTAGAGTTCCCACATGGAACTTTCCTAAACACACTTGGAGGACCCTTCGAAACCCATATTTTTTACACAGTTGTAATTCTATGCACCGGGTAGGGATTCAATAGGTCTCCCTAAAATCCTGTAGGAGGTGAGATTCAACTTGCCATAGAATGATGGTCATGGCTTGGATCAATGAACCGTTGACTCCATTGGATTTAGGACATCGGGATATTTCTAGGGGTGGTTATCTCCTTTGTTTCCATGGACACGAGATCCTCTTTTAGTTCAATTTTGGAAACTAGGGTTTTGCTAAGTAAGGGAATGTGAAATTTTTACACATAGGGGTCATCTTTGAAAATTCCTCATCTGATGAATTGTAGCTAGTGTTACCACATGGAACCTTCCTAAACGCACTTGCGGGAACCATCAAAGCCCAATTTTGTTGCACGGTTGTAATTATATGCCCTGGGTAGGGATTCAACAGGAGTCCCGAAAATCCTGTAGGAGGTGAGATTCAGCGTGCCATAGAATTATGATCATGGCTCAGATTACCAAACCATTGACTACGTTGGATTTAGGACATCGGGATAGTGATAGGGGTGGTCCTCTCTTCTGGCTCCATGGACACGAGATGCTCTTTTAGGTCAATTTTGGAAAGTAGGGTTTTTCTTAGTAACAAAATGTTAAATTTTTCCCCATAGGGTTCAAATTTGAAAATTCCTCATCTAATAATGTGTGGCTAGTGTTAACACAAGGAACCTTCATAAACACACTTACAGGACCCCTCGAGACCCAATTTTTTTACACGGTTGGAATTCTATGCCCTTGGTAGGGATTCAATAGGTGTCCCTGAAATCCTGTAGGAGGTGAGCATCAACATGTCGGGTGTTCATCCCTACGATTTCAAGGTTCGTGGTAGGTAGTAACTATTTTTTGGTACCCCAACAACTCCCCTTGATTTTTGTAAAATCAAAAGGGGCCCCCATTAGCATTTTTGTAAATACTTAGTTTATTTTTCATTTTTATTTTTCTTGATTGAACTAGTTGTTTGATAATCTCATGTTTGGATCCTTGACTTTCTGCATCGCCTTCTCTTTGACTTGGTTATTACAAAATATTATTTGGTGATCGTTTTCTTTCTCAAGTTGTGGATTTAAATTCTTCTTGGTTGAAACTTTTCTTTCTTGCGATGATGAATTTACGACTTTATTTTCTTTCATTACATCATTTAAATGAATGATTGGCCGATAATTGATCATTTTGTCGTTTGAGTTTTCTTATTTTATGGTGGTTGAACAACACTTGCATGCTCTCATTCGACTTGGCTGCTGAATTGATTATAGGACTTAGTTTCAATAAATTGGATTATCTTGACCTTTCAATAATCTCACTATATTTCGACTGTTTTTAACACTTATGAATTTGGCGGATCAGAATATTTTAATTAATGAAGGGAATAATTATCCCCTCATACAAACATTACCAAAATATTTGGAATATTGAATAAGCCATAACAAATAATGTAGTGTATTAGTGATAGGATAGATGATAAAATATAAGATAAATAATATATTCATTTTGACCCTATCATTGGTCAAAATAACGATTATAATTAGGATGTCTGTAAGGTGTAGGTGTTGTTTCTTATTGTTTCTTTTGGATTATAGAGAGGACTATATTCACTTCCTCGATTTTATTTTTGGATGCATTTTCATGGATATGTGCTTCTTGGTTCTCCAGTAGATTGTTGTGATTCTACATCTTTTCGATTCTTTCATTTTACGATTTTTTTTCAATTTCTAACTCCTTGATTTGATTTTGTAGTTCATGATTACGATTATTTAGACATTGGGTTTCCTCTTGATTTTCTGGTATTTTTCTTTCGAAATCTTCACCGACGTGTTCCCTCTTACTATTGTTTTTCAATTTTTTTATTTTTGTAATCAGGGTTTTGTTATGATTTCTTAATCTGAAAATTTGTTCAAAATTGTTGGATATTGTTTTATTAATCCTTGTGATCTCCAACTAATGTTCCTTTTTAGAGTCTTTATTTTCTTGTTGAAGAACTTTTATATGTTGTCGATACTGGTCGACCACTGATTCTTGATCTTCTAATTTATGTCGTATGTGCTTCAGTTCTTCATCTTTGTCGTTAACGATTTTGTTCAAACGTATTATTTTTGCTTCGTAATCACTTGTTTCTTTCTTTATATCTTGATTTTTTTGTCTCCAATTTAACTCACTTTCATCTTTTAATTTCTCAATTTGGGCAGACAAATTTTCTATATCATTTTTCTAGCCGAAATTTTTTTGTTCCTTGCGCTCTTTTTGCATCCTATGTAATTTAATCAATACTTGCGATTTCATATTCAAGTCTTGTAACTCTTCATTGTCTCTTTGATAACGTTTTAACTTGCCTTCTAATTTCTCTATTTGTAGACGTAACCCAGATTCCATGATCTTTGATTATTTTTGACACTAGATGGTTGTATGGACTATAGCTAGTCGTCGATTTTTTTTTTTCCTTTGGCTACTTTATCAACGATAATTGGTCTTCTTATCGTTAGGTTAATAACCTTTTTTTTTCCAAAAATTATAATTATTTTAATAAAATAATTATTATTATTATATTTTTTTTGATTTTTTTTTCAAAAATAATAATTTTTTTTAATTATTTTAAAAATAAAATAAAATTATTATTTTTGCTTTATGACCTCTTTTACTTTTATTTTTTGTATTTGTTTTAATATAATAAAACAAAATTGGGATTTGTTATAATATATTATCTTGAAATTAATATATTATATTATATTATAATATATAATTTTTTATGTTATATGTATATTTTTTTGCAGGTTGTGGAGTTGGTGGCAGGTGAGGATGGACGTGGTGGGTGGTGATGGAGGGTGATGGTAGAGGCGGTGGAATGAATTATTTTGTGGCTGTAGTCGGAACAGACTACCCAGGTCGCCAGTAGCAAGGAGGGGATGGAGGAATGGGGAGTAGGATGTGTTAACGCGAGAGTGAGAAGGGACGAAGGGTGAGGGGAGCAGGTGGAGAATGGGGCAGGCGGAGAGGGAGGAAGGCGAGAGAAGTGAAGAGTGCGGAGGTGAGGGCTGGTGGTGGAAGGAGGCGTGAGGGAGCCGACGACTGGGGAGCTTAAGGCGGGAGGAAAAAGGAATGGGAAGTGCAGCATGGCGTGGAGCAATACGGTGGAAGGATGAGGAGTGGGGATTTCAGTGGTGGAGCAGCAGCTGGGAGGGGATGCGTAGGATGGTGTAGTAGCACGGAAGGATTGGAGCTGGTTAGTGGTGGAAGGATGGACATATGGGATAGCACGACAAACTCAAAGAAACTATGAAATTACTTAGATAAAATCTAAAATTTTGGCTAAAATCCAGAATGAGCACAATCCTGAGAAAAGGCTGGCCCTGATACCACATGAAGCGAATAATTATCCGCTCATAGAAATATATTCACCAAAAGACTTGGTAAATCAAATACGCCATAATAAATTGATGATAGGATATGAGATATATGATAGACAAAATGATGATTACAATGGTTGATAACCCGCCTATTAAATAGGGCTTGGGAATTGTGAATGAAAGGTCATGTCCTTTCATCTTAAGTATAATTAATTATGTTTATTATTAATTATTTAATTATTATATTTATTTTATGTTCATTACAATTAAACATTCAATTTTAAGATCTTCATTCACATACTTAAAGAGTGTACATTGAAAATTGGAACTATGCCTTTAAATTTTGGTTAATCTAATGGATTTTACAAGCGTTTAAATTTTAATAAAAATTGTGTCTTTCTCACATATTTTGTAAAATTAAGCAAATTTAAATATTTGTAAGGCTTGTTCAATTTTTAAGAAACATTTTCTTTTCCTCAAAATTATAACTATCATTATGTCCAAGTTAGTTAATCATTAATAATGAAAAACATTATGGAATTATTAAGAAATCTTAATGTATTCATTTTATAATTGTATTTCCATAATTGATAAACTCACCATGATGTCAATTTTCATTATTATGATTTTGAGAACATTTCTGTTTGACATTCTATATGTGTTTATGAGGAGAAGACTACTTTTCAAAATTACTTTTAAATTCGTGAGGAAGTTAGTCTTTTCATTTTCAATATTAATTTTATTAACCATTTACTTCATCAAATTATTATGAGTTTAGAATATCTTATTGATCAAAGTATTTTTACATCACAGGTTTTTGTCTTCTTACATTTTGAAAATCTTACATATAATGATAAAATATGATAAATTTGGAGAATGATTATGATTAATGGAACCTCACTACATTCACTCTTTAACTTCAATTATTCCAAAATAAGATATATTATTATTCTCCAAATTATGGAAAGTTATGCTATTATAATTTCATTTACACATGATCGTGAAGGTTGAAGATATCTTATTAAACATATAAATAATACAAACAAAACGGTGCCACCAAGTTGTTTTGAGTCGAATAATTTTGAATTAGTTCGCCAGCAAACTAGAAAGGCTTGCACCGAACTGCAAAGAAAGGAAAATGCCAGCAAAATAGAAAAGAGGCCGCGTTTGAACCCATCACGAGCTTAATATAGAGAGACTTCCACTAGTATACAAAAATAAGCTTATCATTTTTATTAGAAGCTGCCACGAGATTGCATGAAAGAAATTGCCAGATCACAAGACTGCATTAATTTCAAGAGATAGGAGATGTCAAACTTTATCTACCCAATTTATTGATCATCATACCAGCCAGCTATTTTGTTCCGCATTTTAGCAGATTCAAAGCGTGGGAGGTAGTACATGTGCACGCCACCGCATCAAAATAAAATCAAGAATGTTAGATAGTGAAGCATTCATTTTTAGACAAAGGAATAATTATTATGAGTTTGTTCAAGTGCAAATTAAACAGAAAGAAGAGGCAGTAAAAGATAAGAACTTAGTCCATATTAAAAACTACTATTGCGCCTATCGCCCAGATCTTTAAAATAAATTTCAAACCACCCAAAGGAATTGTATCCGATTGTAGGTTAAAATCATTAACCAGTATATCAACCGATTTAAGGTATCTTTGCCTGTCTTCACCCATTTATCAATTAAAAGTCAAACGCAGAGGTCCGATCCTGGTAACATTGGTTAATCAAGACGTGCGATCTAATAATGACTTGAAGGCAGTAGTTCTTATATTTCTTGTTGTTCATTATTCCGAATATTTCTCTTGATTATTGTTTAATATATATTTTGCAAAAAAGTTGATCTATTTTTTTTTTTTTGGCACGATTGTTCTTTCATTTCTTTTTACCTTACAGTTACGATGGTGAAGATGGTGGGGTGATACTCGAATAATTTCCTAGAAGATTAGCATGAAAAACATCCATTTCAACGACTACAACGAGGAAAATGGGGAGTATACTGTTCAAAATAACAAAAGAAGGCATTTGGTTTTAACAACTAGAACCAAAAATGAAGAATTGGATTTCTCATATAAGCGAAATCAATTAGATGAAAAGAAAGGGGGGCGCGCAGAGCTGAAGAGTTTTCTTTTTAATGTTTTGAAAACGCTGCTACCAGTGGAGGTCTCGAGGTCTCGGCAGAAGAGAGAAATTATGTTTTTCTTTGTTCTGTTTTCTATTGTAATATTTTTGTTTGCAAAAGGAAGATGAGACAATGTCAGGGGGGAAGTTCTCAGGTTTGGAAGAATTGTTTTCCTGGATTTTGTAAGAACGTTTTTCTGTTTGGTTCGAAGTTGGATGTAATAGAAGAATAGGAGTGAGAATGTGATCAAGATCATTGTTTTGTATCATAGTTTATTTGGTACATATATACTTCGCAATTATGTGCTAAAATATTTTTGTATTCATCGAGCTTATGTTATTTTGAGATATGTTTAAATGATTACATAGTTGCTTTAATGATCTGACTTTGTTTGTCATTTTGCAGATTGTGTAATCAAATTTATGTTGTTTTAAATTCGAATGATTAACTTTGTATTCTCACTTTGATTTTAACAACATCTATGAATTTAAAAATAGCATTCATTTTTCACCATGCTCCTGCAGGATAGATTAGGATGTATAGAATTTGGTTTTAAAATTAGGCTTCCAATTTTATCTCATAGCAGGAAACCTACAGATTTAGCAGTTGTTAGATCTGTTTTCAGTCTCACAATTACTAAATTGTTTTGTTTAAGCTATTGGAATTTATTATATATTAGTTTTGCATCTTACTGTAGTTTTAGTTTCCGCAAGTTAGTCAATACAACTATGAGACTCTTTTTTGAGAACAAATTCATAAGGCAGCAGGGCCTTTGTTCTTGTGAGAGGTAGCTAATGCAAACATTCAAGGAGTTGTTTTAAACAATCTGAGTGGGTTATCTCTCATTGTTGGCCTCAAGACAGAAAATCTGGCCAACACTATTTTAGTAATTTAACTGGTTTCTTAGAATTCTATGGTTGGGTGGAACATGGTCATTCCAACTTTGTTTTCCATCAAGAGTTGCAGTTCATATATGTGAATATTTTCCTTATTTCATTCATATAACTCAATTGTTTCTACTTTCTATCAACTAGTCCACTATTACATTCCTTTTATTCTTTTATTTAGCAATAGGATATTCACTCAATTTAATAGGTATATTTCTACTTTCTACCTAGCATTTAAACCTATATTTAGTTAATGTGAAAATTATAGATTATCAATTTAATACTCAAATATTTTTCTTTCTCTTTACAAAATTATTTAGGCTAATTTATGATTAATTAAATCTTCATTGATATCTATCTTTGACTAAGATTTACACATTGGAAGAACACAGAAGAAGGATACCTTATAGGTACATTATGTTCCTAGTATTCCTCTTATAATCGAACTGTTTTACCATGCTACTGGGTAAATGCTAGATATTAGGAAGTTTCAGTTTATATAATCACTGTACCTAATTTAAAAGGGCACATACATGAAAGAAATTTTGACACTAGCATACAAAAAATATAATAGAGAAAATTATAAAATAATGCTATGGAAATAATAGGGCCAATAAATTACACCAAAGTTTTATCACATTCATTATTAGTCACATTCATCACAAAAGGGTATTAGTCATGCAAAGGGTCGAGCTAGAGCACCAAGGTGTTGCTCGTACTTGTTTTCCATACAATTACTGGATATAAGAACTTTGTGTTTAAGTCCAAGTCAATCAAAATACAAGTTCAAAAATGGTTGTGGCCTCAAGTTCATCACTTTCATTTTAGAATCAAGTAGAAAAATAACAAATAGTAATACTGCAACTAAATAACAACTCGGGAATGGTCCTTTAAAGTATTCAAGTCATTTGTAATTTTTTGGGGGGTATACAACTATTCATACACATGGTTTATTATGTGTTGTATCTCATGTATGATCTCTATGTGTGTTTTTGTAGATGATATATGTGCATCACATATATTCGTTAGATGAAAGCCATCATGCCAAACACCAATTTCATTTATGTGGGCCACAAGGTGCATCACTTAGGTGTGTCAACTTCGTGCATCCTTTAAATGTTTGTTAGGTTGTTATGTGGGTAAGGTGCTTATGTATTCCACTTAGTTGGGTCAATTTCTTAGGTGTGTTTTGTAATTATGAGTATTAGGTATGTTTCACTGTTGTGAATATAATTTAACATTGTATATGCAATTGGATCGTGGTCAAGAACAATTTAAATTTACATTCTTATCATTACACAATGGTGTAATTGTGCATTGTTCTAAAATTTATAACTGATATCTCCATGCAATCATAAAATATATCAAAATTTGGGAACATTACACATAGAAACATTATTGGACACACATGTATGATCCCACATAAGATTGAACTATGAATATCTCAAGAGCCAATATCAAATATTTTGTATGTCATGGAAGTTATAATACAAAAATAAAAGTCCCTTAGATGACCTGTCAATGTACATGTATCAAAAACATCATTGATGTAAATGCAAACAAAAGTACATTTGTCCTAGACCACGCATAAAAAATATAACTTCCTCTTGTACACAAAATTATAGATTTGTCCTGGACTAACACATCAAAATTATAACGTCCACTTGTTTTTTCCCGAGTGTGATGCTTGTTTCCTTTGTCCATGACCATTGTGCATCTTTAGTGACTACAAATCAAAGATCGTATTTCTCGATTAGGTCACTGAAATAATGTTGGAGCACTAACAAACTTTGAAAATTTAAAATACGACACAATTACATACTGAAACCATTCGAGGTATAGATACATTTGGTGTCCTCATCCTTGCTGAGAGCCTCTCTACAATGTTTCTTTGCAAATAAAATAAACTATGTCAATTATCTCAACAATTATCAACATGTACATGCATGATAAAGTACTAACCAATTTTGTAATTAATGAACATCTCACCGAAAAAATATTTTCTAGGTCAGAAGACTGGGTTTCTTCGCTAGAAAGCAGAGTCGTAGGTTGAAGATCAACCTCGGTCACATGCACTAATGGACCAGGGTGAGGCTACATTTACCAAATGGTAAAATAGTTAGACATCGCATGCATATCCATACACAATACAAATTAATTGCACAAGTACAAATATTCAAGTAGATACCTCTGTGTGACTTATCCCCATTGTAGATGAAACATTAAATGCAACATCAACAACCCCGCTAAGGTATGGCATGGAGGACTCTTTGTCCTAATGATGTAAACATCCAAAAAAAACATTAAGAAAAACAAGTTGTGAAGTGAATTGAAAGCTAACCAGCAACTGTCATCGGAGGCTATGTGCACATTACCGTGGAATTAGTAGTTCCATGATCATGGAAACCCTCTATTTTTACCGAAGAGGGTCGTCTTGTGTGGACAAAATGATTATCTACATTTGGACTACAGGGATGGCCAAACCAAAGTGGTGGCGCAGGGATTTGCATTGATGGTTGTAGTCATAAAGTGTTACCATTTACCTCTGCCTAGGAGATATCTCCCCCATGGGAGGGATCGATCCTAGCAATTTATTTCCCCTCTGTAGAGCCAGATAACAACTGCAAGTTTAAAAATTATAAATATTAACAATCTATAAAGGAGTACAGTAATAAAAAATAATCTGAACAAGATTCATTCATTAACCATGTACCTACATTCCTGAGGTAATCATAGAAGCCACCTAGGGGGAATTTAGTGAGATCAATGTCTCTCGCATCCTGTTCAGAATGTGGTTCCTACAACTTCAAAAATTGTAAATATTAGACCATTTAAAAAATTAATAAACTAACATGTATTGAAAAAATGATACATATTAACAAAATGACATGTTGAAATATGACCTCAGTGTTGGTTTTTGCTGCCTCGAATATGACAACACCCAGTACACTACCACTCCCTATATAGGCATCAATCTCCTTCAAGATTAAAAATTGCATATATTAAGAATAATTTAATACGTGTATAATATGGAAAAATTAAATTGAACAATAATAGAGTTTTTACAATGTCCTTTCCTAACCAGTAGTCATCGTAGAGGTCACACATCGTGCACACATGTGGATAAATATAGGGCTCATGGGATGTCAGTCTATCCACACCAGTAGATGGTCCTCTGCCATTGGAGGATGAATCATGGTTGTACCCCACTAGAGGAAGAAGGCCCTAATTGGTCAATAGTTGTGGTGTGGCGAGAAAGTATCTGAGCTAGCGTTAGAAATTCCTCCTATGTCTCAGGAATCATATCATGTGCATGAGGGATGTCTGGCCTTGATAGCTGGATATGGGGTGGAGGTATCTCCCAATTAACATCTCTATGCCTAGAATAGGGACGATTTTGGGGAATCCCCCTACCGCCGCCCTGGAACCCCAACATGTCAAAACAGTTGACATGTTTTCCCATCACAAACTATGCATAAATTTTTCAGAGGAAGTACACCGATACTTCCCTGACTTTGTGCGAGGGAATATCATAAGCCATGTACCACCTATCCATCCAATGATCTTTGATTGGTTGAAAGATGCACCACTCAATTGAAATATGTGGTCTGCTAGTCTCTAGAATGTCATTTGTCCTAGGCACTCTAAATTATGAATATATTTTATATTTGGTTATTTTTAGCTTCTTAATATCATTGTAGCTCAATACATCGACATATTCTTATTGGTTTCTCTCTCTATACGATGCTATGCTATACAACACATCATTGTATCTGCTGATAGTATCTGCAATGGCCTATAATGATGCCGACAATGAGCGACATAGTTCATCTCCACCCCTCCAAGCAGAACCAATATATCTCAAATGACCAGTCACTCTCAATTATGGTCCATAGTAGCCACTACAATCATAAATACAAAAAAATATCATTAGAAAAATACACAGGGTATAATGACATCTCTAAGCAATGAAAAATGTAAAATAGTGCACAAAAAATAACAACATAAACTATTTATAATTTTAATTTTAAAATTGATCAAATTTTATACTGAAGAATAAACGTTTAACATTTTTCATCTTATATTTATGTAGTAAATTTGTATTAATTTCAATTTCCAAATGCATACATTAAATGTCATATGTGCATATGTTTATTGGGAGGCTTCCTACCTTATTTTAAGGCTTGGATTATGAAGTTTCATCAAAACTGTGAAGTGTTGATTAATGCCCTTGGAGGACCAACTCCCAGATTGTGGGTAGAGGCAAGGGATAGAGCCTAGAGGAGGTGGAAGAAGGTGTTATTGATGAATAAAATACCAATATAGGCAAGGATTTTGATATATGCATTTATTTGTTGTAGCATTTTTTTTGGACTCTATAGGACATTTAGAATCTTTGTTTATATGTAAATTGGGGCATGTATGGATTCCACTTGATGTTATTTTAGTTGTATGAACTCTTTCTATATACCCATGAGAGACTTTGCATATTTGTGTATAGCATATTTTAGGGTTGCAAGGTTTCCACTAGAATTTATCATGTGTGATAGTATGTGATTGGAATGTAATCAAACACATCAACCTCCCTATGTATCTTGATGGTTGTAGAGCCTATTGTTGAACTCTGTTGTCTTTACCTTAACCAAAATGTACCCTTACGTCAAGGGAAAATATAAGGTGTTGATTAATGTCCTTGGAGGACCAACTTCGATATTTTAGGTAGAGGAAAGGAATATATCCTAGAGGATGGGTAAACAATGCTATTGACGAATAAATTTCCAATATATGCAAGTTAAGTCATCGGACAAGTCCATATTTCCCCTCGTGTACCGTGGGGTCGTGTCGAACACAAACATGACCTCAATATGTGTTGGACATGTGTTTTTTCATGTTCAGAAATCATGACAAGAAAAAGCACATGTTTGACACGTGTTTAAGTCATTTCCTCACACATCTCAATTCAATGTTCTTTGTTCATTGTGAATATGACATGATCCATTCAAAAATAAAAAAAATTATAGGAAATTAAAACATGTGTTGCAAGTTTATGAGCTTTCTTCCACTAAAAGGGATTCAAATCGTAGCTATTACACATTAATCCTTTGTCTGAATTTTCATCGTGCAAGAAACTACATGAAGCAACTCTTCTCTAAGAGATGGTATATATGGTTAGTGGCAATCCCAATAGGACACTAATGGAGGTAGGATTGAAACTTCCAAAACATGACAAATCAGAAGTTGTTAATAAAAAAATGCACCATAAACTTTTATAGAGTTTATCTTACAAAAACCTAACCAAACATAAATTTTGCAGTTCAAGTGCCGTCAATATTTTTGAATTATCTTAGGAATGCCCATTGGAATGCAATGAAGAGTGTTGAGGTATATTAAAACAACTTTGAATTTTGCGATTGCATTTGAAAGAATGAAAATTTTGGGTAGGAGAAAATGATGGTTGGAAATCAAAATTAGGTTATGTTTTCAGTTTTGGAAGCATTGTGATTCCTTGGGATAGATAAAAAGAAAACTTTGATTGTAATTCCCATTATTCTTTTGTTTTCCAATGACAATCAAAGTTTGCTTTTTATTTTGATGACTTAATGAGAAATATGGTTTCGACATCTTGAGCTATCATCTTTCTGTTTCATTGTGATTTGTGAATGACAGAATGTGTAATGTGTATTAATTCTAATTAGTAATTTCTATTGAATGTTTGTAAATGTTCTAGTTTCTAATATATATATATATATATATATATATATATATATATATATATACAATGTGTCCTCCGTGTCCTGATTCCTAGGGTCACCGTGTTTTTGTCGGACACTCGTATTTTTGTGTCCTTGGTGCCCCTCGTCCTCATGTCAAATGCTTTAGTTGGCAAGGATTTTGATATGCTATTATTTGTTGTGGCATGGATTTTTCTGAACTCTATAGGCCATTTAGTGTGTTTGTTTAAGTATTTATGTGTTTTTATGAGTAAATTTGGGTTTTAGTTTCCATTGGGCATGTAAATTTCTTTTAGGGAATAGAAATTAAAAAAATCATGGTTTCAATTCATATTAGGTCATACAAGTTATTATAAATAGTGAAACTAACAAGACAGGATTTGGTGTAAATACCTCATAATGAAGAGACTAATCCCCAAGGTGGAAATTGTATGCTTTTCTCACCCAAATCACATTCACCCTTGCGTGTTTTGGCAGGCCCGAAAACGTTGTAGTTGGTTGTTGTAGAGAAAATGAAGGGCATGACCTATTTTGGGTGTAAATAATGTTTTAAAAAATGTGTGCACGTTTTGGAGAACATAACACATGGGTGTTTTACATAAACATAACACGCGTGCATTTTTCTTAACTATCCTATTTGGAAAGCATCTTGACAGGCTTGGGACTAGGCTTGGTAGGGTCGGCATTGCTTGGGATGAATCCTCTTTTTTAGATATTGAATCATTTTCTTCAATCTACCATTGCATCTAAAAGGTCCCTCAACTTTGTGCACTCACCCTTAAGAAAGCACCTAAAATACTTAAAACCAGTTTCAATAAGAACCATTCTAAAAGGGAAAACAATCTTGATATGATCCAATACCTTTTTCTCAACAAGATTTGTTAAAAGATAGAAGTTGTACAAACTTATTTCCATCCCAAAATCCTAGTAGAAAATCAAAATGAGATTTTGAAAAACATGCCACTTATCTATATATTTATTTATTTTTAAATGTATAATTATTATTTTTGAATTATAAATTATGTTTCTTTTAAAATTTAATGATTTATATATAGTAATAATTATTAGATATTATCAAACATTTTGGACTTGATCAACAAGATTAACAAGAGTGCCCCAAGTGTACAACCTTAATTTATCTATGGTTGTAGTATAGTTAACCCTAAAAGCATCTTGCTAATGTCAACCTGTGCAGTGGGTAGGTGTCCCATTAATTGGGGGGTGTTACTTGAGCGGTTAGCTTCCAATGAACTACACGACTCCTTCAGTCAGCTGCAATTGCCAAGATGTTGTTATGAAGCTCTAGATGTGTCTCCCTCGAGTGCATATTGTTGCCTTATACCTCTCAATAATCAATCCTTTCTATTATCTGATTTCTCATCCAACTGAGATCTTTTCCAGATTTCATCCCACAAAGAATCATCTTGGAGAAAGGTTTTATTTACTAATTTTTGTCATTAGTATAGCTTGAGATATGGAAATGGTGTTTTAATCAATTTAAATTTAATGGATGTTTTCAATTTTTGCAGCCTAAGAAATAGGTTAAGTGCACCATATTGATAGATCTAGACAGGAAGATTTTCCAGGAACCGAACATGTTGGATCCAGATGAGAAAGATACAAATGGAAATCATTTACCTCTAGAACGGTGCATATTGTTCGTCCAGACAAAAGGGTGAGTAGGTCATCTTTTTTCTCATTGATTTCGTTTTGAGAATATTTATATTCATGTTAAAAAATTCATGGGTTTGGTGTATGTTTTCAAGTAGTTGAAGCTGAGTTTTTTGTACCCAAGAACAGTCGAAAGAAATTTTGATGAAGTGTTGCGTGTCTAGTGGATTCTCTTCAGTTGGAATCCAAGCATCCAATTTCCACTTCTTCCAATTCGAAGCTGCGTGATGGTATCACCCTCTATCTCAAATGAATATTTACCCCTTTAATTTTTACATCAACACTATTGGAAATATTAATTACTCATTGATCTACATATAATCTCGTCTAACTCAGATAACAGAAGTACACTACTGTCAAACAGTCTGTTAAGTTGAAGAGTTCATGTCTCTCCATATTTAAATAGTCGAATTGAATTTCTAAAGTTAATTTTTTGGTAGAAACTTATTAATCTTTAATGTAAGTCGGTAGTTTCCAAGAGAATAAAATTTTAGTCTTTGTATATGAAGAAGAAGAAAAATGAAAAACAATAGAGAATAAGAGAGAGTACAAGAGAGAGACAGAGAATAACATAGTAAGAAGACGTGGAGAAGAAGAAGAAAAACCTGAGAAGAGTTTGTGAAGCTCAAGCTTCTATGTTTTGGAAAGTGTCGAGAGCCGAAGCTCTGTGAAAGGTGAAACATCCTTGTAAATTTTCAAGTTTGTAATTGCGGTTATAGTTATTTGTTATGTCGCGACAATATATATAATTCCATAGTTTATGGTTGAATGAATGTATTATTTATGCCGCACATATTCTCCATAATTACTTGAGTTAATGTTGTTTACATTTACCGTTTCGTGAAAGACACAAAGAACCCACAACACAGAGTGCTCGACACAAGTCTTACTTAATAATTTAGTTATATGATATTGTGAGCTTGTCACAATATAGTCGTGTCAAGGTTTATCCCAAGTTACTGGCTGGTAAAAAGTGTTTTTCATACTATAAGTTAATTGACATAGAAATATATATTTATAAAGTTCCGCTAAAAGTGGTCCTATCGAAGTAGGAATTGGTCGCAAGAGTTGGTTGCAACCAAAAGTGTGTCGCAGTAAAAGTCCGTCGAAGTCAAGTGGATGTATGTCGAGGTAAAAGAGTGTTGGGTTAAAAGTCCATAAAAAGTGTCTCGACGGAAAGTGAAAAGTTGAGTCTTGTCAAACTGAAGTCTATCACACACTAGTTTGTCACACACTAGTGTGTTACAGACTTCTGTCACATTAAATTTATGTCGCAGTAAATTCCCATCACATTAAATATACATCGCAGTAAGACCCCGTTGCAGTAAAAACTTGTCACAAGTATTTTTGTCAATGTTAACGCGTCAAGTAAAAGGTGGGGTTTCCCAAGGTAGTGTGTCACTGGTCCAAAAGTAAAAGAAAATAAAATTATCAGTGTGCAGTAACTCAAGTTTATTGTCATAGCTCTCACCCCTCACTCCATTTTTCCAAGATCTGGTACTAGAGCGGGTTTAGGAAAGGAACCATGTTGATTAAAAAATGGATTCAACTTCTAGTACAGACATGTCGATTTCACAAACTTCTTTGTTCAGAGGTCAAGATGTATGGGAGATAGTCCAAAATGGATATACATAACCAACAGATCATGCGACATATAATAATATCACGCAAGCTAATAAGGATTCCTTGAGGGAATATAGGAAGAAAGACAGAAAGACTTTGTTCTACATATACCAATCCATGCACGAAAGCATACTCCCAAGAGTAGCAACAATAAATACTACTAATAAGACACAAGATACATTGGAAACCGACTATCAAGGCTTGGACAAGGTAAAGACTTCTAAGTTGAAGATTCCTAGAAGATATTTTGAATCTCTATCATTGAAAGACTCATATTTAGTGGAATCATTCTACACTCGAGCTATTGGGTTGAAAAATCAACTGAAATCTCATGGAAAAAATATATAAGATAGAAGGGTTGTTGAAAAAGTTCTTAGAAGTCTTCCCCAAAAATTTGAAAACTTGGTCATGACCCTAGAAGAAAACAAAGACATGTCCCAATTTACCATTGATGAGTTGCAAGCCTCACTCATCAACCATGAACATAGGATCATTAGATCAAATACATCATTAGAAGGTGCATTTGAAGCACAATCATCTATAAGCCATGGAAGAGGCAGGGGGAGATATACCTCTAGAGGCAGAGGAAGAATTTTTTCCATAGGAGGACGCAACAGTAGCCCTACGAATGTCGCTGGTAGAGGAAAAAATCAGAACCCCATTAAATTAAGTGGTCACGGGTTTGATAAGTAAAAAATTCAATGTCCCTACTGCAAGAAATTTGGTCATTATGCATATTAATGCAGGAAGAAGCAATATGACCAAGGAAGGAAAAGCCAAAACCAGTCGAGCAATACCAACACTTTGTTGAGCACAATGTTGATGGCATGTACATCCCCAATTGAATGCAATGCGGTTCAAGAAATTCCATGTGACATATGGTACTTATATTTAAGTTGTAGCAATCATACGACTGGTAATCTAATTTTTTTTTTCCATTCTAGATAAATCAATTCTAATTGATGTCACACTTAGAAACAATGTCCAAGTTAGTGTTTTTGGGAAAATATATTGTTGGTATTCTAACCAAACATGGGGAGCAAAATATTTTCCGTGATGTCTATTATGTCAAAGGTCTGAAACATAATTTGTTGAGCATTGGACAACTGATACAAAAAGGCAATAGAGGCTACATGGAGGACAATCACTGTGTGATTAAAGACCTGCGTCTAAGCAACCAGCTGATAACAAAAGTACCAATTACAAGCAATCGCTTGTTTCCATTGAGGATAATGTCAGACATGAAAGGAATGGAAAATACAAGAACTACATTCAAGGAAGAAACACTACAACAAAAACTGGATTTAGCATCGAATTTAGCGCCGGATTTTAGTGTAATTTTTCCCAATTATGGTGAACAATCCGGCGCTAAACCTGGCGCCATTGTACATTTTCATAAAACGCCATTTATTGCATCTTTTTTTGCGTCATTTTTAACATCCATTTTTGCGTCCATTTTTGTGTCCAATTTTTTACATCTTTTGTTAAGCCTTAATTTGCGCCCAATTTTGCAACTTCTATTGCATCTTTTTTGCGTCCTTTGTTACATCCTTGTTTGCACCCAATTTCACACTCAGTTTTGCATCCAACGTTGCGTCTTATTTTGCTCCTAGTTTTTCATCGAGTCTTGCACCCAATTTTGCACTATGTTTTGCATAAAATTATGTGTCCAATTATGCATCTAACGTTGCATCTAGGTTTTCATCCAATTTTTGGCCCAATATTGCATCTAGTTTTGCATCCAATTTTACTTACAATGTTGCATCCCCATTTGCATCTAATTTGGTATCTTGTTTTACATCTTTTTTTGTATCCATGTTTGTGCCTAATGTTTCATCTCGTTTTAGGTTGTATTTTTCATCTAGGTTTGCACCTAGTGTTGCATCCTAGTTGATGTTTTTTTTGCATCTATGTTTAAGCCCAATGTTGCACCCTATGTTGCACCTAGTTTTGCACCCATGTTTGTATCTAATATTGCATCTAGTTTTGTGTCCAATTTTGCATCCAATCTTGCATTCAATATTACTTCTAGTTTTACATCCAATGTTTTTTCCCATCTTGCATCCAATATTGTGTCTCGTCTTAAGTTTTTGTTTGCGCCAAGTGTTGCTTCCAGTTTTAAACCTAGTGTTACACCTGGTTTTATGTCCATCGATATGCCATATTTTTTGCTCAATTTAATGTCCAATTTTGCGTCTAGTTAGGAGTCCACTTTTGCATCTATTGTTGCATCTAGTATTGGACCTAGTATTGCATCTAGTTTTGAGTCATTAATTGTGTCTAGTGTTGAGTCTCTTTTGCATCCAATTTTGCGTTTAGTGTGACATCCATTTTTGTGTCCACATTTGCGTCTGACATAGGGTCGACTTTTGCATCCAATTTTGTGTTTGGTGTGACGTCCAATTTTACATCATCTTTTGCATTTAGTGTTGCATCTAATATTATCCATATTGCACTACTACATTTTTTACCTTTAGAAATACATTGGAATATCATTAGGGCACAGAGGAATCGAACCACCAACTTCCTGCTTGTAAAGCAAGCGCTCTTCCAGTGAGCTAACACCCTTTAAGAATCAGGAAGAAGAACAATATTAACTACAAAATATCCTAAACAATTACGCAATCTATTAAAGTGGTCTGCAAAAGGGTCTTAAACAACAACATAATGTATTGATGAATACCTAATAACCTAAACTTGATATGGACAAAGAATAATGGATGTGTTTAAGAAATAGTTATAGAATCCAATTGAAGATGTGTGTTTCTACATAGATGTTGTTATTCATTGATGATGTGATTTTGTTCAGCAATAGGATGGTAAGAGAAGAAATCATGAATGGTTACTAAAAGAAGATTCCTACTATGAGCATCATATATGATATAATGAATATTTTAAAAATGAACACCAACAAAGACAATTTATATTATGTGCATTATTTATAATCTCAAAATTAGTAAGATGTCAATTGGGAAAAGCATCATACCAGTTTCCACAATTGATAAGGCCACAAGGAGGTAGATGAAGTTGAGGGGTTTCTCATCTTACTAATGATTGTTCCAATTAACAAGGATCCCATCACTTGAGTGAGCAGCAGACTCGTTGAAAAAACGTAAAAAGTGACTCTACATGGAGATGATGACAAGGAAAGCAACATAGAAGCCACCTGTAATTGAAATGTTGTGTACAAATGGTAAATTACATGGAATATAACACACTGGTTTTTACTACCTCCTCTCTCGGACAATCACATCAACACCATAAACGATGCAGCACAAAAAATTCACTGTCATCAAGGACTAAGCCTCTTGTTTTGATTACATTGCTTGTTATTCACTACAGATAGGATATTGAATACAATTCAATTCAGAAATATGTTGAACTAAAACAACTTGGTGTGGTATGAAAACTCACTGAAACCCAAAAACTAATTTAGCAAGGAGCCCAATTACTTAAGTGACCTGCATACTTGTTGAAATAAGTCATTCTACAAGGAGGCGGCAGGGAAAGTAACATAGAAGCCACCTGTGTTGGAATTGGTATCTCCAAAATGGAAGATTACAAGGAATACATTAGCTTTCACTACTCTCACTGAGACAATAGCATCAACATTCCAAATGATGCAACACAAACAATTCACCGTGTCATCAAGGACTAAGCCCTTTGTTTTGATCACATTGCTTGTGGTGTTGTTGTTATTCATCATAGATAGCAAACTAGAAATATGTTGAACTAAATCAACTTGATGTGATTTGCAAATTCACTGAAACCCAATATGTAAATTCACATAATACCATGAAGAATCACCACAATGTATAAATCTTCAAGTCTAGCTAAATACAAGATTACACATCATTCAAATTCACAGCACCCATACGCATAATTATATAACCTAGAAAAGATCGATAAAGGAGTGTAGTTTCAATGTACTAAACTAAAATGCAAATCTCAGAAGCCTACAATCTCCCTATTAATACCCAAACATAAAACCAAACTTTACCAAAATCCAATGCAAAAATATTAAATATATTAATTAAGTCAACGGATGCTTAACCAAATCGGTGAAAACAGTGTGGTGTTATCACCCAACCCTCATTCAAGTCTCCCACTAGCACGCTCATGATCGTGGTTATGTGATCCTGTACTTGTAAAAACGGGTAAGGCTAGGTGTAGGTCCTGGGCCAAGGGACTTCCGTAGTAGGCAAGAAGTTTCTATCCCAGTGTTGACTAGAAGCTTTCAATGATATTTATATAAATCACAACTTTCTTGAGTTTTCCCTTTCATGGTTTTCCAGTGGTAAAACATATAAAGCACAACTACATGGACAATCATATAAAGTCATTGATGTGAAATTTTCCAATTAACCAAATCTAAATGTTGAGATCCGTCATACCTAAACCCATTCTTTAACAGTAATGAATACAAGTGTGTAATGTCCCGGTTTTGACCCCGTTGCATTAAAAGTATATGATGTATATGTTGTAAATGATCATGGTGTGGAGCTAAAGGCCAAGGCCCCACCATTGATCGGTTATGTTATGTTTTGGATTTAAATTTGTCACCGATGGTATATCGGGGCATGTGACATATAGAATGTTTTCCATCATGTAAATATGCATCTATAATTAATTAAATGAGCCCGATCAGCTACGATCGCGGTAACTAAATCGACAGGGGCATGATTTTCACAAGGATAAGGATGTGGGGAATTTGTCAAACCTTGGCCAAGGAGGAAAATACCCATGTGTCTTCTTCCTTTGTTTTATTTCAACCACTTTCATTAAGAATCTCTGCTGGCAGTTGAGGCGGTTATTGTCTAGGAATGGGTGTGGCAGGATTGTCAGTCCTCACCCACATGCACACTGTACCCATGATTTTTGTTGTTCATCTCTCACGCAGGCAATACCATTATCCTCTCCACGAGTTGCTGAACACCCACGCACTGAAATTTCATGTCCTTCCGGTTGTTTGTCCATCCACGCACAGGCTCTGGGCGGTTTGGTCTCACGCATACATTCTCTTCTCCTCCCAACGGTGCTAAAGACTCACGCACGCCCAATTTCGTGTCCTCTCTGTGCTCTGTTCGTTCTCCACCATTGCTGGTTCATTTTTCATCTTCACGCACAGGATTTTCCTGGATTTTACCCACGCAGTAGTTTTCCTCTGCGGATTAGAGAATGGGGTGGCTTCGTCCTTTACTCGCGAGCTAATTCGTGGGTTCTGCATTGTGGATGTTCACGCACCGGTCGTGAAACTGTAAATTCGTCCCCATTGTGGTCTGCGTACGTTTTTTCCCAGCAGCATTGGTTGTGCAAAATGGGTAGTTGTTCCCCACGCCCCTGGTAATATGTATGCTGATGCGTTTTGGAGCTGTTGTGTTTTCCCCCTATTGGAATTGTGTTTGTCGTTGTGTTTGGGACTGTGTAATTTTGCTGGGGAGTCTTTTCCCTGCCTAAGCTGTGATAGCTAATTGATTGCCCGAGTGCAACGGTTGGTCTACGGACTGTGTTGGGAGCAGGGATGGGGGCTTGGTTTGCTTGATAAACCTGGTGGCTGGAAACCACACAGACAGAGCTAGAGGGTTGGCCTTCTTCTCCATCACCCCTGAATAGCACTGGAAGGGAATGCAGGGCCTGAGGGACTTTGGAGCAGAGAAGGGACTGATTCCTTGTGTTGGGTGTGTTTGGGTGTTTTAGAGGTCAGGCTAGTTCTGGTGTAGGTGTTCTTGGCTCTATAATGAGCTCACCAGCTTAGAAATTTTCCTTCTCCAGCTCCTTGATGGCCTGATAAACCCAACTCTGTTGGCTTGGCTATGTGTTTTGGGTATCCTTGGCTACGTGTAAGCCTGTTGTTCCCTTATTCCTTAGAGAATCATGCCCAGATCGGGGGTGGCAGCGTTGCTGAGAGATTAAGGAGCACACGGGCCTATGGTTGGGTGGAATGTTGCAACGACGTAGCTGGTTGCGGAACGAATTCATCTTAAGATAAGTAATTTTGTCCATTTTTACTTCTGCAACTATATTTATATTAATGATATGAAATGAACATGTGGAATGCATGCATGTATGAATGTTGGTGTGAATGTAAGACATTTCCGCTGTGTCCAATAGATGATTGCATCTGTTCATGTTGTTCTTCATTGCTTTGCATTCTGTTTGAACATTTTTTAGCAAATTTTATTCATGTACATGTTCATGGGGCTCTTAGTTCGGGTGGTTTAAGCCACGGATCGCGTCCTCGTCGCCGGTCGGAGGCATGGGGACATGACAGTATGGTATCAGATCCCATGTTGCAGCATGGGCCTGCATGAGCCTTGAAGGATGCAATAATAGAGGTTGCATTTCACTCTACTCAGCAGAGGTCATAATATAAATGACTGTAAAAATTAGAAAAATTTGGCTAAGTGTTGAAGTGTTGGGCAGTCAGGGCATTAACTAGAAAGACTTCCACCATTGCGGAAGATCTAGGAGGAAGGCCTTCCGACGTTTCGGAAGTGCAGCGGAAGCCTAGACGACGGAACAGTTTGAGAAAGATCGGAAGAAGTTAAGGTTTGGCGAGCCGCCGTTGCAGAAGCCAAAGTAAATCTACTTCCAATGTAAGAAGTCCGTCGACGCCCGACGTTAAAATTGCTCTAAGAATGCTTCCGACGTCCGCCGTTGCGGAAGTCCAAACAGTTAAGTCTTCTGACTAGGAAGAAAATCGTGGAAATCCCTAAGTAAAAAGCGGCAAATCAGAAGGGAAAGTGGTCTATCAGCCGCCGTTGCGGAAGTGAAATCACTAAAGCTTCCAACCAGAAAGGCCGCTGACACCGAAAAGTTGAAAATTATTCTAAGTCTGTGTCGATCGGAAGAAGTTAAGGTTTGGCGAGCCGCCATTGCGGAAGCCAAAGTCATTTGGCTTCCGATGTCCGAAGTCTGCCGACGTCCCCTGTTGCGGAAGAGAGAATGCTTCCGATGTCCGTTGTTGCGGAAGAGAGAATGCTTCCGACTTCTGATGTTGCGGAAGAGAAAGCAGTTTCCAGTCCGTCATTGCAGAATCCAAAGTCATTTGGCTTCCGATGTGGAAAGACATCTGACATCCGATGAGAAGGAAAGGAAAATTCTGAGTTTTTCCATGATATTTCTCAGCAGATTCGACTGTTTTAGAGGGATTCTTCAGCTGTTTTTCGGTGAATTTTCAGGGCTGGAAAATGAGAAAGTGGCAGCGATCTTATGCGCCAGATTGCGCGAAAATAAAAAATTTACAAAAAAAAAAAAACCGAGGGCGCCCCCTTGACCCCCGTCATCCCCCTCAGATAGACGTTCTTAATGAAGAAAACTTTGTGTGTTCGGGCAAATTGTTATTTTATGGTTATTCCTGGAAAAGGTAAGTGATTATGATTTATATCAATGATATGCGTCTAACAATTGTGTTATTCACACGTTTGCAGAATCATAGTCACCTTCAAGAGAAGTATTCCAGGTAGTCCAGTTTGGTAAGTAAGTTGTGGTTCAGTTATGAGAACCCATGATGGGTATGATGCTCGGGATTCCAATGAGCATGCCCGAGATGCCATGGGATAAAATGTCCGTAATAGAAATGATGACATTGAGTCTAATGGAAGAAGATTCCAAGAGACACCGTCAGACGTTGCAGCTACTATGAGAAGCTTGATCAAAGCCCAGGAAGAGCAGCATCAGTTGAATGCTGCTATGTTGCAGAGTTTGACAGACTTGCATAGAAAGATAGATTCTGGACGAGATACAGCAAAGCCAGAAGGCAGTAAGAGCAGTACTAGGATAAGGAGAAGGACTCCTAGTGGATCGTCTGATTCTGAAGAATCTAGCGGGGATTCAAGCTCTTCTTCTCATAAAAGAAAAAGAAAGAGACACCATAGGGATCGCACTCAAGATGAATTCAAGAAAGCTAAACCTCCTACGTTTGATGGTGAGGTAAAGACTGGAGAAGAGGCTGAATCTTGGCTTCTTGGGATTAAGAAGTACTTTCAAGTGCACGACTATTCTGGAAACATGAAGGCAAGAGTTTCCATATTCAATCTGAATGGAAAAGCATCCATTTGGTGGGAACACTTCAACCAAGTAAAGAAGATCAGTGAAAGGAGACTCAAGTGGAAACAGTTCAAGAAGTATTTCAAGCAGAAGTACCTATCCGACAGGTATTATGATGACAAGATTAAGGAGTTCCATGAGATAAGATTGGGACAGCAGACCATGGAAGAGTATGCAAATAAGTTTTTGGAGCTGTTGAGGTATGTCCGGTACATCAGAGATGAAAAAGTAAAGGTCCAGCGTTTTCTGAGTGGATTACCTCAGTATTACAAAGATAGAATTGAGTTTTATGAGCCTAGAACTCTTGATGAAGCAATAAGGAAGGCTAAGTATTGCTATGAGCAAATCAAAGGTAAACCGGATTACCATAAGACATGGAAGGACAAGAAGAATGAGAAGTTTGACCAGAGAAAGAAAGGTTTCAAACCTTCTAACTTCAGGAATCAGCAGAAGCAGCCGTCTCAAGTTGTGGGTAAGCCAGTTGGAGTGATAAGAGAAAAGCCTAAGGATCCACAACAAAATAGAGGACCGCTTCAATGTTGGAAATGTGGAGGACCCCACATGCACAGGAATTGTCCACTCGAGAATGAGAGTGCAAGACCAGCTTATAATGTTCAAGAAGAAGAAACAGTGGGTCAAGTAGCAAGGGAAGCCCCTAGGATCTATGCAGCACTGGAGGACCGTCAGGCAGATCACTAGTCAGCTGTGGTTGAAATAGCAGGTAAGATTGCTGAGCAATCTGTTTCTATTTTGATTGACCCTGGTTCAACGCACAGTTACATTACTCCTAGGGTAGTAGAGATTTGTGCTTTTAAGAAAGTAAAGCATAGGAAGTCTTGGTTAGTTCAGCTAGCCACTGGAACTAAGAGAAAGGTCAGTGAAGTGGTAGAGAAGTGTCCATTGGTCATGAATGGATTGGTCACTTGTGTAGATCTGAATGTTCTACCGCTTGGTTCCTATGACGTTCTCATTGGGATGGATTGGTTAGAAGCTCACAGGGTGAAGCTTGACTGTTACAATAAGACTTTTGAATGCATGAATGAGGAAGGGAACCTAGTAGTTGTGAAAGGAATTCCAAAGGTAATTTCAGTGAGGCAGGTTTCAGTAATGCAGTTAAAGAAGTTCTGTAGGAAGGGTTTCCAGTTGTATGCAGCTCATATTTTGGAGGAAACAAGAGATGAAACTCCTAGTTTGGAGGACTATCAGGTGTTACGGGAATTCAGGGATGTGTTTCCTGATGAGATTCCAGGGCTTCCTCCAAAGCGGGACATTGACTTCACGATTGAACTTGTGCCAGGAGCAGCACCAGTGTCCAAGGCACCCTACAGGATGAGTACACCAGAGATGCTAGAATTGAAGATGCAACTGCAAGAGTTGTTGGAGAAGAAGTATATCCTACCAAGTGTGTCTCCTTAGGGAGCACCGGTTTTGTTTGTAAAGAATAAAGATGGTACGCTCAGGTTATGTATTGATTACAGACAGTTGAACAAGGTTAATGTAAAGAATAAATATCCTTTGCCTAGGATTGATGACCTCTTAGATCAAATGAGAGGAGCAAAGGTATTTTCTAAGATTGACTTGAGGTCTGGTTACCATCAGGTGAGAATCAAGGATGAAGACATTCATAAGACAACCTTCAGGACAAGGTATGGGTACTATGAGTTTGTAGTGGTACCATTTGGTCTCACGAATGCACCAGCTACATTCATGTGCCTTATGAATAGTGTCTTCAGCAAGTATTTGGACAAGTTTGTTCTTGTTTTCCTTGATGACATTCTTGTTTATTCTAAGAATGAGGAAGAACATGAAGAGCATTTGAGGTTGACATTACAAGTGCTTAGGGAGCATCAATTGTATGCAAAACTGAGCAAGTGTGACTTCTATAGAGATATAATTAATTATTTGGGTCACATTATCTCAGAGGAGGGTATATCTGTGGACCCTGAAAAGATTGAAGCCATTATGAATTGGCCTACTCCAAGAAATGTGACAGATGTAAGATCTTTTATGGGACTTGCAGGATACTACAGGAGATTCATTGAGGGATTCTCCAAAGTTGCACATGCAATCACTTCTTTGCAAAAGAAGGGGATGAAGTTTGAATGGACCTCGAGGTGTGAAGAAAGCTTCCAGAGATTGAAGAATATTCTCACTAGTGCACCAGTATTGAAAGTTGCCGACCCAGAAAAATATTTTGTGGTATGTACCAATGCATGTGGACAAGGGCTTGGAGGAGTCCTTATGCAGGACAACCATGTGATATGTTATGAGTCAAGAAAGATGAAAGAGCATGAGAAAAACTATGCCACTCATGACCTAGAGCTTGTAGCCATAGTGCATGCTCTCAAGATGTGGAGACATTACTTGATGGGCAGGAGATTCGAGCTCAGAACAGATCATTGTGAACTGAAGTATCTATTTGATCAGCCTACTTTGAACGCTAGGAAAGCAATATGGCTAGAAATTTTATGTGAGTTTGATTTTGAAATCAAGCACATAAAGGGGAAGGAGAATAAGGTAGCTGATGCGCTCAGCAGGAAATTGCAAGAAGTGCATGTGGCATCTCTTAGTATTTGCCAATCGGATTTGAGGCAGCAGATTGTTAGTCATGTTGCCGGAGATGAATTGTATGAGCAAGTAAAAGACAAATTGCAACAGCAAAGTCTTGAGAAAAGGTATGAGGGATAAAAATTGGAAGAATATGGACTTCTCACGTTTAAAGGCAGAGTTTATATTCCAGATGTAGCAGATTTGAGGAGAATTGTCATGGATGAAATCCATCAAGCTCCGTATTCTGGTCACCCAGGATATCAGAAGACAATTGCTACAGCTAGGAAGCAGTACTTCTGGCCAAGAATGAAAATGGATATGGATGAGTACATTTCGAGGTGTATGAAATGTCAGTAGGTGAAGGTTGAACATCAACATCCAGCAGGTTTGTTGCAGCCTTTTCCAGTTCCGGAATGGAAATGGGAAGTTATTTCCATGGATTTTATTACAGGATTGCCAATGACTTGGAGGCAACATGATTCCATCATGGTTGTGGTAGACAAGTTGACAAAGGCAGCACATTTTATACTAGTTAAGTCTACGTATGAGGCTGGTGACATTGCAAAGATCTTCATGAAGGAGATATTCAAATTGCATGGATTCCCGAGGGCAATAGTATCTGACAGGGATGTCAAGTTCACTTCCAACTTTTGGAAGGGATTGTTTGCAGATTTGGGTACAAAGCTAAACTTCCGCATTGCATACCATCCTCAGACGGATGGGCAGACCGAGAGAGTTAATCAGGTTCTTGAAGATATGCTTCGCATGTATGTGATGGACAAACCAACCAAGTGGGAAGATTACTTGCACTTGGTAGAATTTGCTTACAACAATGGACATCAAGCATCCTTGGGGATGAGTCCGTATGAAGCTTTGTATGGAAGAAGGTGTAGGACACCAGTGACTTGGGATAATCCAGTGAACATGATTGTGCTTGGACTAGAATTGCTCAAGGAAATGGAGCAAGAGGTTGTAAAGATCAGGCAAAAACTGAAAGCAGCACAGGACAGACAGAAAAGCTATGCAGATAAGCATAGGGTGAAGAGGGAGTTTCGTGTTGGGGATCATGTTTACCTCAGAGTGAGGGCAGGGAAGAGTTCCTTGAAACTTGGAAGTTGTGCCAAGTTGTCACCAAGATATTGTGGGCCGTTTGAAGTGCTTGAAAGAATAGGGCCAGTTGCATATAGACTTGCATTGCCTGCTAGCACTAGAGCTCATAATTTTTTTCATGTTTCTTTGCTTAAGAGATATGTACATGATCCTAACCATGTGATAAATTGGGATGTGATTCAGGTGGAACCCGAGGGAGAGTTCCGAATCGAGCCAACGTGCATCCTCGACAGGAAGGTCAAAATGCTCCAGAACCAAGCCATAGTTCAGGTAAAGGTGCAATGGGAGCACTTCAGACCTGAAGAGGCTACATGGGAGCTGGAGGATGCCATGCGATTGGCACATCCATTTTTGTTCAATTCTGTGGAACACTGAGGCGATACCAGTGTAGCACTTTGTTCAATTTTGTCAAGCACTGAGGATAGTGCTATTGAAGGGGGGGGGGGGGGGGGGGAATGTAATGTCCCGGTTTTGACCCCGTTGCATTAAAATTATATGATGTATATGTTGTAAATGATCATGGTGTGGAGCTAAAGGCCAAGGCCCCACCATTGATCGGTTATGTTATGTTTTGGATTTAAATTTGTCACCGATGGTATATCGGAGCATCCGACATACAGTATGTTTTCCATCATGTAAATATGCATCTATAATTAATTAAATGAACCCGACCAGCTACGATCGCGGCAACTAAATCGACAGGGGCATGATTTTCACAATGATAAGGATGTGGGGAATTTGTCAAACCTTGGCGAAGGAGGAAAATACCCATGTGTCTTCTTCCCTTGTTTTATTCCAACCACTTTCATTAAGAATCTCTGCTGGCAGTTGAGGCAGTTATTGTCTAGGAATGGGTGTGGCAGGACTGTCAGTCCTCACCCACATGCACACTCTACCCATGATTTTTGTTTTTCATCCCTCACGCAGGCAATACCATTATCCTCTCCACAAGTTGTTGAACACCCACGCACTGAAATTTTGCATCCTTCCGGTTGTTTTTCCATCCATGCACAGGCTCTGGGTGGTTTGGTCTCACGCATACATTCTCTTCTCCTCCCGATGGTGCTGAAGACTCACGCACATCCAATTTCGCGTCCTCTCTGTGCTCTGTTCATTCTCCACGATTGTTGGTTCGTTTTTCATCTTCACGCACAGGATTTTCCTGGATTTTACCCACACAGTAGTTTTCCTCTGCGGATTGGAGAATGGGGTGGCTTCGTCCTTTACTCACGAGCTGATTTGTGGATTCTGCATTGTGGATGTTCACGCACCGGTCGTGAAACTGTAAATTCGTCCCCATTGTGGTCTGTGTACGTTTTTTCCCAGCAGCATTGGTTGTGCAAAATGGGTAGTTGTTCCCCACGCCCCTGGTAATATGTATGCTGATGCGTTTTGGAGCTGTTGTGTTTTCCCCCTGTTGGAATTGTGTTTGTTGTTGTGTTTGGGACTGTGTAATTTTGCTGGGGAGTCTTTTCCCTGTCTAAGCTGTGATAGCTAATTGATTGCCCGAGTGCAACGGTTGGTCTGCGGACTGTGTTGGGAGCAGGGATGGGGGCTTGGTTTGGTTGATAAAACTGGTGGCTGGAAACCACACAGACAGAGCTAGAGGGCTGGCCTTCTTCTCCATCACCCCTGAATAGCACTGGAAGGGAATGCAGGGCCTGAGGGACTGATTCCTTGTGTTGGGTGTGTTTGGGTGTTTTAGAGGTCAGGATAGTTCTAGTGTAGGTGTTCTTGGCTCTATAATGAGCTCACCAGCTTAGCAATTTTCCTTCTCCAGCTCCTTGATGGCCTGATAAACCCAACTCTGTTGGCTTGGCTGTGTATTTTGGGTATCCTTGGCTACGTGTAAGCCTATTGTTCCCTTAT
The DNA here is from genome assembly GCA_001517045.1 of Pseudotsuga menziesii. NCBI lineage: Eukaryota > Viridiplantae > Streptophyta > Pinopsida > Pinales > Pinaceae > Pseudotsuga > Pseudotsuga menziesii. Next base: position 34,280 of record LPNX010196267.1, read on the forward strand.
TCCTTGGAGAATCATGCCCAGATCGGGGGTGGCAGCGTTGCTGATAGATTAAGGAGCACGCGGGCCTATGGTTGGGTGGAACGTTGCAGCGACGTAGCTGGTTGCGGAACGAATTCATCTTAAGATAAGTAATTTTGTCCATTTTTACTTCTGCAACTATATTTCTGTTAATGATATGAAATTAACATGTGGAATTCATGCATGTATGAATGTTGGTGTGAATGTAAGACATTTCCACTGTGTCCGATAGATGATTGCATCTGCGCATGTTGTTCTTCATTGCATTGCATTCTGTTTGAACGTTTTTAGCAAATTTTATTCATGTACATGTTCATGGGGCTCTTAGCCCGAGTGGTTTAAGCCACGGATCACGTCCTTGTCGTTGGTCGGAGGCATGGGGACGTGACAAAGTGGATAAAAAACCAATTCAAAAATCTTCAATCTAGGACAACCCAAAGCGTAGATTTGTGTCTCCACCACAACCCAATCCATCTGCAAAATCTGGCACAACCAAATACAAGAATATGCGTGAATATGTGGTTTTCCTCTTTCACGTTTTACTGAGATAAGTTCAAATAAGATCCAAGCATTCAATCTTACATAAACTCACAAAACACAAACCATAAAAAGGATAAAGGATCTAAGATTTTTAGCTTTCAAGGGGCTTTTTCCCTTAGTAATCTAGACTCAACTTGAACATCTACAAAATAGGGCAGTTTGTACTTCCTTGTTCCAATACCAAACTCGGAAATCAAACAACTATGAAAAGCAAACAAAAAATATACCAACATTCATCTTAATCTGCCAATCAAGACCACAGACATGCATATCAGCAAGAGCTGTCAGGATGCCCTTGTTGCAAGGAAACTCGAAAATCAAACAACTCGTACTTCCATATTCCAATACCAAACTTGGAAATCAAACAACTATGAAAAAAAACTAAAAAACGTACCGATATTCATCTTAATCTACCAATCAAGGCCACAGTCATGCATATAAGCAAGAGCTGTTGGGAGGCCCTTGTTGCAAGGAATATGCACGATTCTGTGGTTTTCATGTTTCACGTTTTACTGAGATAAATTCAAATAAGATTCAAGGAATTCAATTTTACATAAACTCACAAAACAAAAACCATTAAATAGGCTAAAAGATTTGTAGCTTTCAAAGAACTTTTTCACAAAGTAATCCTTAGATTAAACTTGAATATCTACAAAATAGGGTAGTTCGTAATTCCCTATTCCAATACTAACCTCAAAAATCAAACAACTATTAAAAGTAACCAGAAAACGTACAGAAACTCATCTTGATCTTCCAATCAAAGCCACAATCATGTTAATCAGCAAGAACTATAGGGATGCCCTTGTTGCAAGCACTAAAGCGATTACAATAAAAACCCAAATTCTACCGTTGTAAAAATGCTCTGAAAGCCCTAAAAGGGAAACCAAAGATGCATGAAATTCATAATGAATCATTATCATCTGAAATAAAACCCATGCAATCTCTATCACTCTTTGAAATAGCATAATCAAATTCTACCTTCTTCGAGGGCCTTGTAGGCTTACAATAATCAGACATATAACTCTTCGTGGAAGCAGGATCGGAAATAATTTATGAAATAAGAGGTAAGAGGTCATGTAAACCCTCCTTTAAAATCTCCAACGATTCAAGAATCTAGTATATACAAAGATCTAGGGATTCATCAGGGAAGAACGCCTCAAAGCTATAAAATGGTTATCTGTAAGAGAGCTATAAAAGAGAAAAAAATACATATAAAGGGTTTCTGTAACCCTCAAAGCTATAAAACGACTATATATCATAGAGCTATAAAAGACAGAAAATACAGATAAATGGTTTCTGGAACCCTAAAAGATCAAGGATGCAACGATGTGTTAAATCCACTAGGTAAGCTTTTCTCAACCCACAAAGAACACAAAACTCAATCATGGGAAAATAAAAATTGCAAAGGAAAAGTGACAGTTGCGGTCAAATACCAAAGAAGAGGTAAATGGATAAAGGGAGCAGGTGAAAGGCTTGATTCCTTCAAAGGGGAGCTTTGCAACCGCATGCACAAACAACAAGGCCTTCAAACTTGTCAATAAATTTCATTCAGAATCTAATGATCATTCCTCTGAAGAGTTACACGCTGAATCTGATGAATATTCTTTCGAAAATTACACACAGGATCTAAATAGCATGAATCTCACCTGTTTGATTCTAAATCCATGAAATCTTCCAGATCGATCTTATTCTTCCACTGAAATTATTGTTCAGATCAATCAACAACTTAGTTATTCCTCAATGGATCACAAATCTTACCATGTGTTACAACCCTGCAACAAATTGGTTGGATTAGTGATACAGTGAAGAAAATCACAGCAGTATATTTCTACTGATATTGATCTTGGAATAGAGGATAGAAGTGCCGATGAAATGTCAAATAATGAAACTGGTTATGGCAGAATACAACATAGATATTATGAGGGGAAATCCCGCCGTGAGAGGGTTTCTTATAGAGACAGGGCCAATTCCTATGGGGTGAATTCTGATGATGAAAAGAGCCATAGAAAGAATTCTGGAAATAAGAGAAGTGCGTCTATTGATGGCGATAAATCTAGGGTTTCTGATGAAAAACCTAGAAATGAAGAGGATTATGGCAGGCGGCAACGATCAGATGGTGGAAAATCAGGTCATGAAAGACACGGATACCGTGGAAGAGAAAAATCTGTGGACGAAGAAGGGAGGGATTCCAAAGAGGAGAAAATAGTCGAGGGCGCTTGCAAAACAGTAGGGATGGAAAAATTGATAACAGTACGCACCATCTACATCGGTGGCTTTGATGAATGTAACTCAAACCATTGCCTTTGAGTTGTACTTTCCAGCTCCAATCCAACAAACATGTCACATTTTTATTGGACAAACCATAAAATTTTTGAAAAAACATGGATGATTCTTATTGGGCAGAGGGACGAACATGGTTAGGAACTGTGTCGAAAACCCGACCTCGGAAAAAGACATCTTCAACGTAAAAATATCTTAATATTAATATTTTATTTAATTTCAGATTTCAGGTTAGTGACTTCTTTGGTTGGGCCAAATGAGAGAATCACGTCAATTATTGTTACAATGCAATGGTCTATATGCATTTGGTAGGTAGGTTAGAATGATGGTGGGTAGGTTAGAATGAGTGGGTTAGTGAGGTGGGCCTCTTATACCAAACCATGAAAAGTAAGCCATCAATTTTTAGGTGATTTCTTCCATTTTTTTTTACTTTTTTTTCTCAAGATTTAAGGGAATTACTGTTTTTTTCTCAAGATTTTTGAGGTCTTTTTAAGATTTAAAGATAATGAATAACAAATTTTGATTTTTTAATTATTATTTAGAAAATTTAATCTTTATTTATATTATAATTGTGTATTATCTAATATCTTCATTTACTTTATATATGTAACTTTAATTATTTATATTTATAATTGTAACAACTCCTACCACATTTTGGGCAAAAATATTAGAAAATGAGCTCTAATAATGGTCTAAATCGTCAATTGACTACTTTGGTTAAAAACTTAGAGAGATACTCTCAAAATAAAGCCCCACTAAAAGGGTCAATTAGAGATTTGAACTTAGGTAGAGAAAGCTAATTATTACCCTAAATTTTATTTTTAACTTATTATGTTCTTTTTTCTATTTTCTAAATTTTACCTTTGTGTTATTTTTCTTTCTCTTAAATAAAATATATAAATTTGACTTTTTTTTTAGAAAAATAACTTTATATCATTAAAATTGGGATAAATATTATGAAAAAAATAACTTTATATCATTAAAATTGGAATAAATATTATATTCAAAGTGGTTGGTTGAGAACTAGCTCATCATGAATATGAATAGCACTTGTTTGAATTACTATACTTTACAAAGAGCTAAAATGGGTAGATAGCCTTTTTCAAGATATGTGAGACATTGGAAATGGGAGCATGTCATATCTTTTTGAGTTGATCTATCTTTAACTATGGAGGTGCTTAGTGTAATCATAGTATTATAGCTAAAGAGTTTTGTGATCTATTTGAGTGGCAGGGTCAATATTCTAGGCCCAATAATTACAAGAATTTGGATTCATCTTCATAAATGATAGCTTTAGACTATGAATGTTTAATTGATTCAATCATTGCAAGTTTTTCTCTAATCAAGGGATGTGTACAAGAGAGGATATTTTCCTAAAAAAAATAGTGTTCTTGACCTTCCAAATTGTCCATATAGAATATGTTGAGGCTATACTCCACATGCTATAGAGACTTTTAAGGCTTCCATGGACCACTACTCCAATTCTAAAATAGTTGGTTAGCATTTCCCACTAGTGGATTAGCCAAACTTATAAATTTCTCCCATTATTCTCATACTTATATGGCACAAACACAAGTAAGGAGGAGGCGGCAGCAATCTTTACACTTATTCTAGCAACATGAGCACCATGTAAGTCCTTGAATACCTTTGTGTTTTAAAGCTTCCCTTGAGAGGAATTCATTTATACTACGAAATTTGAAAAAGTTGTCATATTTTCCTAACATTTGAGATCCCAATTTTTCCTCCATATCTTCAATTTTTGGATTTAAACAAGTTTCATAAGTGATATAAGATAAACTTGTTTCAAAAAATAAACCCCTATTGGAGAATCTCGCCTAAGAATATTTTCTCATTCTCTAAAATGATTCAACCTCCACTGAATAATGTCCCCACATATGTTAGCATACTCCTCTTAGATATAAATGAGCCAATTAAGAGGGTCTTCACATTCTCTAAAGGGTCTTGTATTTAGTTTTTACTAGCCTGTGACCCCATTTTCCTCACAACTCTATCTTTACCATTAGTTACTTTGCATATATAGCGTTTTAATAATGGTGTAAATTTTTGGAAGGATGCACTAGCATACTCATGAAATTCAAACTCATTTATACCCTTCCATTTCAACATTTCCTATAATTTATGGTTGTGCAGACTTCAACCTTTGTTTCATTTTCATTTATAAACTATAAGCATGACACATCTCATCCATACTAGGATTTAGACTGCAACTTGTTTCTCTCGGTACGAAAACGGCAAAAAAAAATAATTCATTCTTTCTATTACTCACATTTTCTTTTCAGACACCCCACCCCACCTATTTTAATTGTTGTTGGAAGCTATTACTAAAAGTATCAAATTCCTAAACCATATGTTGGCATTCTTAGTACCTATTGGCATTCCTATTACTAAAAGTATCAAATTACACCACAGGTTTCTTACTACCTATTGTTTCTGTTGCTTCTTTTTGGATCAATGTGTCTATTTTGACACATTCCTCATTTCCCTTAACTAACTTTTTGTCACTATCCAAGAATTTAGTATAAAATTTTTCATCTACAGAAATCTTGTATGCATCATTATGTCCAGTCACACCAGTTGCCACTAGCTCCACTAAAGCAGTTGCAACCTCAACACATGCAGACATAGCTTCCTGAGCCTGGTGATGTCGTTTAGAGGGAGGTAGCGCAACTTCATCACTCGATAGGATACTTCTCAATGATATTTATCAGTAAGCAAGCAAATCATTTGGTAAAATATGGAATTGGGAAAATATGATTTCCATACAAAGTATTGAATTTATGGAGATTTGGGCAAATATGGCTTCCTTACACCACCTGGGTGATGATGTAGCACTTGACTACTTTGTTTCCAGCTACTCGGTTT
>LPNX010196267.1:45000-48107 GCA_001517045.1 Pseudotsuga menziesii
CAACATCATCATCATCATCATCGTCATCATCATTAATCATCACCATCAACATCGTGAACATCATCATCATCATCCTCATCATCATCACCATCAACATCATCAACATCATCATCATCACCATCAACATCATGAACATCATCATCATCATCATCCTCATCATCAACATTCATCATCATTCATCATCACCATCAACATCGTGAACATCATCATCATCATCCTCATCATCATCACCATCAACATCATCATCATCATCCTCATCATCATCACCATCATCATCATCATCATCATCCTCATCATCAACATCATCAACATCATGAACATCCTCATCATCCTCATCACCATCAACATCATGAACATCATCATCATCATCATCATCATCATCATCAGTGATCATGCCCATCAACATCGTGAACATCATCATCATCATCCTCATCATCATCACCATCAACATCATCATCATCATCCTCATCATCATCACCATCATCATCATCATCATCATCCTCATCATGAACATCATGAACATCATCATCATCCTCATCACCATCAACATCATGAACATCATCATCATCATCCTCATCATCATCACCATCAACATCATGAACATCATCATCATCCTCATCACCATCAACATCATGAACATCATCATCATCATCCTCATCATCATCATCACCTTCATCATCATCGTCATCCTCATCATCAGCAGCATCACCATCAACATCATGAACATCATCATCACCTTGAACATCATCATCATCATCATCAACATGATCATCATCATCACCATCAACATCCTGAACATCATCATCATCACCATCAACATCATGATCATCATCATCACCTTCATCATCATCGTCATCCTCATCCTCATCATCGTCATCACCTTCATCATCATCGTCATCCTCATCCTCATCATCCTCATCGTCAACATCATGAACATCATCATCATCCTCCTCCTCATCATCATCACCATCAACATCATGAACATCATCATCATCATCATCATCACCATCAACATCATGAACATCATCATAATCCTCACCATGAACGACACCTTCATCATCATCATCCTCATCATCATCATCATCACCATCAACATCATGAACATCATCATCATCATCCTCACTATCAACATCATGAACATCATCATCATTCATCATCATCATCATCCTCATCATCATCATCATCACCATCAACATCATGAACATCCTCATCATTCATCATCATCATCATCCTCATCATCATCATCATCCGCACCATCAATTTCATGAACATCATCGTGAACATCGTCATCATCCTCATCACCATCGTCATCATCCTCATCGCCTTCCTCATCGTCATCCTCATCCTCATCATCATCATCATCATCATCATCAACATGGTCATCATCATCACCTTGATCACCATCAACATCAACATCCTCATCATCATCACCATCAACATCATGAACATCATCATCATCATCATCATCATCCTCATCATCACCATCAACATCATCAACATCATCATCATTCATCATCATCATCAACATCATCATCATCATCACCATCAACATCATCAACATCATCATCATTCATCATAATCACCATTGCCATCATCATCATCATCATCACCATCAACATCATCAACATCATCCTCATCATCATCATCATCCTCATCATCATCACCATCAACATCATCATCATTTTCATCATCATCATCATCATCATCATCATCCTCATAATCATCATCATCATCCTCATCCTCATCTTCATCATCACCTTCATCATCGTCACCATCATCACTATCATCAACATGATCATCATTATCACCATCAACATCATCATCATCATCCTCATCATCATCAACATCATGAACATCATCCTCATCATCATCATCACCATCAACATCATGAACATCATCCTCATCATCATCATCACCATCAACATCATGAACATCATCATCATCATCCTCATCCTCATCATCACCTTCATCATCCGCATCATCATCATCAACATCATCATGAACATCATCATCATCCTCATCATCATCATCATCGCCATAATCATCCTCATCATCATCATCATCATCACCTTCATCATCCTCATCATCAACATCATCAACATCATCATCATCCTCATCATCATCATCATCATCGCCATCATCATCATCATCCTCATCATCATCATCACCTTCATCATCGTTGTCATCATCATCACCATCAACATAAAAAACATTTAGAATAATTAAAAAAATTACACTTTATTGTAAATATATATTTGAAAAAATTTCCTTTGAAATGTAACTTATAGGTCCATCTCCTTTTTATTATTATTTAATCATTATCAATTATCCATTCATAACAAATTTTAAACTGAAACAACTTTTTTTGGATTAGCTTATTGTTGAGTGGGGTTTTATGATGTAATTGTTGATCCATTTATTATAACATGTTAAGTATAATTTAATTAGAAAATATATAAATAAATAAATATTTATAAATAAATTGAGATTTAAGTTTAAATTTTTATGTAATATAAAAAAAAATTTAGTAAACAAAATAATAAATTTGATTTATTAAACTATATAAATATATAATCTAATATATAAAATAAATTGAGTTAACAAATAACAAGTTTGATTTATTAGACTATACAAATATATAATTACTAGAAATTGTAGATTAAAAATTGAAAAAATTTGAAATGTAACTTTAAGTCCATTTCTTTTTAATAGATTGGGATTTGAAATTAAATTTTTATGTATTATAAAAATGAACTAAGCTAATGAAATGAGTTTGATTGATTAGATTATACAAGTTGATTACGTTTAGCCGTGCACCCACCCCATTAATTGTGGTTGAAGATATCGCGTGTTGTGGTTGAAGATATCGCATGCGCGTTTTGGTTATACAAATCGTGTACGCGTTTTTACTAGTCAAATCGCATGCGCGTTTTGGGAGTGTTAAAACAGTGAATTGTCATTGTCCGAGAGCAACTTCACTGCGTGTTTCTGTAAATTTCAATTACCACGCAATATCTTTCAAGAGCACGAGCCTTTCTTTGAAAATACTCACAATCTACACCATCTCCATCATTCTTTTTGTTATGCAGGTGCAACATTGAGGACAT
>LPNX010196267.1:55840-75165 GCA_001517045.1 Pseudotsuga menziesii
GTGCTAAACCATAGTGCTATGGCGAACAACGGCCCGTGCCAAACTCAAAAAATGCCTCACGTGTCTGTGGAATAACATGATGTACAGGTGGGACATCTGGCCCAGGAAACTGCCTGTGTGAGGTGCAGGGATAGGGTGATCAATGTCTCGAAGCCTGGCATTGGGTCGGTTTTGGGGCATCCCCCCACCAATCCCCTGAAACTGCAATATATCAAAATAGTTTGCGTGTTTTCCCAACATGAACTCTGCATACATCTTCCGAAGGAAGTACAACGGGATTTCCCTGTTGTTGTGTGGTGGCATATCAAAAACCATATACCATCTGTCCATCCAGTTATCAACAAATGGTTGATATGTGCACCACTCGATAGAGATATTTGGCCTATTTGCATTTGGGATTTCCCCCGTGTGGGGTCCCTAAACAATGAAAATATATGCTCTTTGGTGATTTTCAACTTTTTTATTGCATTGTAGCTAAGCCCATCAGCGTACTCACATCTTTTTCTTTCTCTATATGAAGTAATATCATATAGTATGTTGTTTGACAATGTGACAGTCTCAACAATTGCATCCAAAGTGGATGCAAGTGAACGTCGAATTCTATCACCACCACTAAAAGCAGTACTCAAACCTCTCAACTGGGCAAGCTCAATCAATATTTCCGCATTAGGGTCCATAGCCGCAACTGCAATAAAAAAATCAATAACAAAATAATTAGAAACGTATACATGGTATATAATGACATCTCTTCAAAATTGAAAATGTAAATTAAGGAAAACATACACAAACTTAAGTTTGACTAATTTTTCAAACACAAAAAACTATAAACAATAATTAAAGTTTAACACTTTTACTTTTATTTTGTATCTTTATGGTATTGATTTTTTCTTACATAGGTGTTACTGGGAAAATATATTCAACATATCAATTAAATCATTGGCGTGTGGTGGATTCCCTAGCCCCACCAAATCAAATGTCTTTGAGAAAATTGTTAGAGAAGCACAAAATAATATGAAACAAGAAACTTATTAAGTTGAGAAGTTATGGAATGTATTTACCTTGACATCATAAATCCACTAAAACATGACCACCTAAAAAACTGTTAAAAACCTAATTTCCATTATGTTTGATGCATAAACAAAACATACACAATTATCATTCTCTAAAGATTGAATTACATTCCAGTATGTTCTAAAAACCGTTTTAAAGTGATATTCAACCTCTACTTTCTTTTGTTGATTATACTCCTCAATCCACTCTAACATAAATTAAGAATTGTATGCACCATACAAATGTAATGACTCCCACTCCTTAGCATCTACATGTACAAGTAATCATTATTTAAATCCAAATTTACAATATTTAGGATTAGAACAATTGTTACAAAAAATTTGAGTATACCTCTTATCCTCTTTGAAGACCCTCCACCCTCTAATCTTTCTCCTTAAAAAAATTGATCTTGGTTATTGCCCCATAATCATGGAGCTTCAAAATGCAATTGAGGTAAGTACTCACTCAAATGAACCATTATCTGAAAGACCATGTACTGCTCAGCCATAGATCCTTCTAGATGAACTCTTTGTCTCACAAAATGTTTTAGAAACTTTATATATCTCTCCACAAGCAACATTGTATGGATATGGATAGAACCACATTCTTCAATCTCTTCTACTAGGTGTATAAGGTAATGCTCTTGAGAATTAAAAAAGATAGGAGGGAAGTGCATTTGAATATCACACATCTAAAGTCACGCAATTATAGGGTAAAAATTTACCAAAAAAAATGCATTGGGTGATTGAATTACCTTGTTGGATGACAACGTACGAGTGAAATATCCTCCCGTCAACCTGAATCAGCTCCTGCAACAATCCCAAGCAGTGGTCTCGCTCCAAAACGCTCCAATGGCCCTTCGAATTCGCGTTCTTGATTGTGAAAATGGGCCACGGGTTCAGGACTATGTATTTAATTTTTTTTTTATGATTTACAAATCACGTACGCATTTTATAACTACATATCGCGAGCACATTTTGTAGTTATATAACGCGTACGCGATATGGCTTCCTATCCTACATGTTCCATGACATGTCAGGCTCGGGTTGAACCATACCAAGTGCTATGTCAGGCTCGGGTTGATGTATTTTTTGGTAACATGATCTTGTTTTTAAAAACTAGGATTGCATCTTAAAGGTCCCTCATCTTCTTGCACTGACCCAAAACTTAGAAAGAAAACATTTACAAAGGAAAACACAGACTGAGAAATATTGGCACATGAATCTCTTCTTTGAAAAACTTTGTACTTCTACATTGATAGTTTTATTAAGCTCAGTCAAACATTTCACTACAAATATTGTTTTTTTTTCTCAAACTATGAACCCCCCGTACATTGCCAAACATGAATAATATATACAAAATGTTCTTTGTAACGAACCCTAACTGTGTATTAGCAAAAAACTAGTTTTTTCTCACAAATGCATAAATTTATGGAATTGTGTTTTGCTTCTCCTCCCTATGAAACTTCATAGGTTTTAAGCTATATTTTAAATTGTATAATGTATAAGTAAATAATATGTGTATATATTTAATTATTTTAAATCACATAACATATGAACTATATATATTTATTTATATTAAATCTTTTAACCTATGAACTATAGTAACATATTTATATTAATTATATATTATTATTATATTTACATATTTTACCATTATTAAGGTGAAAGAAGTTTGTATATCATAAGGGTGTTTATAAAATATTTACCTATTTTATAAATTCTATTAAGTATTATATTTATATTTCTTACAAGTATAGTATGGATGGACTATGAATGTATGTATTTTAACATAATTCCCTAAAATGAAGCATGTTTTGTTGGGAGAAAGAAAATGGGAACAATTTCAATATCATGTTTCCCTTGTGGTTTGAATTTTGTACTTTGGTGGGGTGTTTTAGAATAATCTCACTTGTTATGCATGCTTTAATTGGTAAACATACCCCATATGCTTTAAATGATGACAATGATGAACTAGATGACAATGACAGTGATGATGTTTTTGATGATGATGATTATGGAAATGATGATGATGATCATCATCATCGTCATCTTTATCATTGTCATCATGATTATCACAATAGTCATCATCATCGGCATAATCATCATCCATATCATCATCATCGCCATTGTCCTTGAGATCATCATCATCATGATTATTGGCATTTTCATCAGTTATTCATCATTACCTTTGGAATAAGAAATAACATCTACCCAAAATATGTGATTAGTGGAAAAGGGACATGGAGGACACACACGATTTATGCATGAAAAATAACAACTTATTTTTTAAGATGATCAACATCATTATTCTCATTGTATTCATCATCATTGTCATTGTCATCATCACCATCGTCATCATTCATTTCATTGCCATCATAATCATCGGTGATTTCGTCATTGCCATTATCCTCATCATCATCATCATCATCATAATCGCCATCATCATCATCATCATTGTCATCGTTCTCCTCATCATCAGCAACATTATCATCATCATCATAACCACCCTCAACATCATAATCATTATCCTCATTTTCATCTTCAACATCTGGGTGTAAAACTGGATGCAAAAGTGAATAAAAACATGGATGCAAAAAAGGATGCAAACATGGATGCAACAAAAGTAGGCATAAAAGTGGGCGCATAATGGGGTGCAACAAAAATGGATGCAAAAGGTGATGCAAAAGTGGATGCAATCATGGAAGCAAAACATGATGAAAAAAGTGCCGCAAAAGTGGATACAACCATGGATGTAAAATTGGATACAAAATTGGATGCAAAATTGGATGCAACAAAAGTAGATGCAAAAGTAGTCGTAACACCCAACGCAAAACCCGTTGCAAAAGTGGATGCAAAAATGGATGCATAAAGGGATGCAATAACTGATGTAAAATTGGATACAAAAAAAGATGCAAACGTGGATGCAAAAGTTGAAGCAAAAGTGGGTGTAAAATTAAGCGCAAAAATGGGTATGCATTGGGATGTGACAAAAGTAGATGCAATAGTAAATGCAAAAAAAGACGAAAACATGGATGCAAAATAGAATGCAAAAAGGGCTGAAAATATGGGTGCAAAAGTGGATGCAAAAATAGCTAAAACAAAACGAGATGCAAAACTAGACTCAAAACAGGATGTAAACTTTGATGCAAAACTTGGCGCACAGAGGGATGCAAAAAAACAAGTAGAAGTGGATGTAAAAAATGATGCAAAAGTGGATGAAAAAAAGGGTGTAAAAGTTGAGGCAAACATGGGCGTAAAAGGGGGCACAACAAGAGTAGATGTACAAACTAGGCGCAAAATTAGGTGTAAAACTAGGCTCAAAACCTGTTGCAAAACCTAATGCAAAACCCGGTGCAAATTACACCATAATTTGCGCCATATTTAGAGAAAGGACGCAAAAAACGCCTAAAATAGCACCAACCCGTGAAATTGCACCATTTTGTCCAAAAATTGAAGAAAAATACACTAAAAGATGGTCTAGACTCAAAAAAGGATGTAAAAAGAGACGCTAAATCCAGTTTTTGTTGTAGTGAAAGCAAAGAATCGGACAAGCACTACGACAAGAAAGAAAAGGACAACACTGAAGTTCAAGCAACGTTTCAATCAGAGGTTTAGGATGAGTACTAGCTGTGGAATTTCAGATTTGGACATCTGAATTTTGGTAGGATGAAGATGCTGCACATGAAGAATATTGTGAAAGGATTTCCATTGATAAAAAAACCACAGATATTTTGCAAAGGATGCATTTTTTTGAAAGAAGCAGAGCGACTTTTCTAGTTGGAAAGTCATACAAAGAATGCACAGCACTTGAGATTGTGCAATCTGATATTTGTGGCCCAATGCAGACATCATCTATGGGAAGCTGCAATTAGTTTCTTACTTTTATTGATGATTTCACAAGAAAAACATGGGTATATTTTCTAAAAGAAAAATATGATGCATTTAGATGTTTTCAGCAGTTCAAGGCACTCGTGGAGAACAATAGTGGATACAACATCAAAATATTAAGGACAAATAGAGGCGGTGAATATGTCTCGAATGACTTCCTAAATTTCTGCAAGACCCATGGCATACACAAGAAATTCATTATGCAGTATACACCTTGGCAAAACGATGTCACTGAGACAAAGAAAAAAACCATTATGGAGACGACGTGCAATATGATGGCATCCAAACATTTGTCAAATCAAGATTGGGTTGAAGTAGTCACAACTACTGTTTATACTATGAACCAGTGTCCAACAAAGAGCGTGAAGACAAAGCCTCTCAAGAAGCATGGATAGGTATGAATCATAGTGTTTCTCATTTAAAAATTTTCGGTTGTGTCGCATCTGCTTATGTTCCAAATGAGCTCAAAAAGAAACTAGACAAGAAGGGACAAACATGCATTTTTGTCAGTTACTCTGAAGACAAAAAAGCATACAAGTTGTATGATCATGTTGTAAGGAAAGTAATCATCAGTCACGATTCAATTTGTCAAGAATGAATCATAGGATGGAACTGTCGAGAATAATATCAAAATTGTGTTGAGTGTCGATCATGATGACATGGTGGGGGAAGTGGTTCAGATACCACATGTAAGTCAAAATATCGCAGCACCGTCAACTCCCTGGACACCACGACATGGTTCAACATAAGGAACATCAACACAATTCGCAACTCAAGCTACCCCGATAAGCACACCAAGAGGTCAGCAAACTCCTTCAAGCAATTCGTCGAGGTCGACATTGACAGATCCAATAAAGACAAGAATTCTACGTGAAATATATGAAGTTGGTACACTAAACTCATTCTCTCTTTTTACATTATTTTCTCAATTAGATGTACCTCTAACATTTGAGGAAGTTGTCGAAGAAAAAGTATGGCCACAAGCCATGGATGAAGAAATAAAATGCATTGAGAAGAACCAAACATGAGAGCTAGTAGATGTACCAAAAGATAAAGATGTAATAATCGTCAAATAGATTTACAAAACCAAGCAAGATGCTGATGGGAATGTGCAGAAGCACAAGGAAAGAATGGTCGCAAGAGGGTTCACACAGCATCCCGGCATATACTTCAATGAAACCTTTGCACCTGTCGCATGCATGGATACAGTCAGAACAATTATGGACATTACTACACAAAACAAATGGCATGTTTATCAAATGGATGTTAAATCAACATTTTTGAATGGCTATCTGGAGGAGGAAGTGTATGTGGAACAACCACAAGGCTATGAAGTTCCAGGTCAAGAAAAAAAAGTATACAGGCTAAGAAAAACACTCTATGGTTTGAAGCAAGCTCCTAGAGTTTGGTACAGTCGCATTGATTCCTATCTCAGCCAGAATGGATTTCACAGAAGTGAAAGTGAACCGATGTTGTACACAAAAATCAATGAGCAATGTAACATGTTAATTGTGTTCCTATATGTAGATGATTTAATATTTATTGGTGATTTTGGCTTAAATAATTTTTAGAACAAGCATGGAAAATGAATTTGAAATGACTAATTTGGGGCTTATGAAGTTTTTCTCGGGCATTGAAGTCCAGCATTATGAAAGTGGTATATTCAGATCAGAGTTGAAGTATGCAAGTGTAGTTTTAAAAAGATTCAATATGTCTAATTGCAAGACAACCCCAACACCAGTAATAACAGGTTTAAAATTGAGCAAGGAAGATGATGGATCAACGGTAGATCCTACACTGTTTAAAAGGTTGGTTGGTAGCCTTATGTATTCAACTGTGACAAGACCGGACATCATGTATGGAGTAAGCTTGATCTCAAGATTCATGGAGTCACCAAAGTGACTCTTATTGGCAAGCAAGAAGAGAATTCTGAGGTATATAAGTGGCACAAAGAACCTTGGAATTATGTATTCAACCTCAGAAAATTTTAAACTCATTGGATACATTGACAACGACAATGGAGGCAACACAGATAACATGAAAAGCAGATTTAGGTACACATTTCATTTTTGGGAGAGGTGTTGTGTAGTGGAATTCGAAGAAACAACCCATTGTAACTTTGTCTTCGGCAAAAGCAAAGTATGTCACAGCTATAGGCGTTGCATGTCAAGTTGTTCGGATGTGAAGAATTTTAAAAGATTGCAGAACCAACTAGAACCATCAACCATTTTCTGCGACAACAATTCAACCATTTCTTTATCAAAGAACCATGTATTTCACAAGAGAACCAAGCACATCGACACAAGGTATCATTTCATAAGAGAATCGGTGAACAACAAAGAGATTTGTTTAGAATTTTTGCAGGTCTGTAGATCAGCTTGCAGACATCTTAACAAAACCATTAGAAAATGATACGTTCCAATATCTGCAAATTTATTTAGGAATGACAAGTTCTGCACAGTGAATTTTGTCATGAAAAGAGCAAGTTTCACCTCTAAAACATTTTGTAAAAAATTGTTTAACGGTCGCCATCTGCTCATAATTAAGGGGGAGTGTTGGAAATATTAATTACTCGTTGATCTACATATCATCTCAACCGACTGAGTCAAATTCTGTAGAAGTACACTGCTGTCAGACAGTTTGTCAAGATGAAGAGTTCACGTCTCTCCATATTTAAGCAGTCGAGTTGAATTTCTGAAGTTAAGTTTTAAGGTAGAAATTTATTAGTCTTTAATGTAATTCGGTAGCTTCCAAGAGAAGCAAATTTTAGTCTTTGTAAATGAAGAAGAAGAAAAATGAAAAAACACTAGAGAAGAAGAGAGAGTGGGAGACAGAGTAAGAAGAAGTGGAGAAAAAAAAAAACTCTAAGAAGAGTTCTAGAAGCTCAAGCTTCTATGTTTTGGAAAGTGTTGAGAGCTGAAGCTCTCTAAAAGGTGAAACATCCTTGTAAATTCCAAATATGTAATTGTGGTTGTAGTTCTTTGTTATGTCGCAACAATCTATATAATTCCATAGTTTATAGTTGAATGCTTGTCTTATTTTGAGACAAATCTTGTGGGGTTAACCCCGTCCAAGGGTCCCTTCGTGAGGTTTCCCAAGGTAGTGTGTAGCAAGTCCAAAGTAAAAATAAATAAAATTCTCACTGCCCATTAACTCAAGGTCCCATTGACTCTCAGCTCTCTCTCCACCGTGCCTTTGAAGGATTTACCTTTCTTAAACCCCAAAATGCAGTTTACTCCAGTGATGCTTTTGCAGGTCATCTTAATCTAGATTGTTTATTCAGGGTATCCAATGTACACACAGCAAAGGTAACAGTTAATTTTTTTCGTAGCAGTTAAAAGCCCTGAATGGAAGAAATGCTTTTGCATTCAAACCACCATTTGCAAGCTACAAAAAGTTTGTACTGCAGTAGCTAATTACACATAACAAGTAGCTACCACTGAGCATTCTGTTAGTAATGATACAACTAGTTCTGGTCTGCCCCCAATGATAACTTACTTAGCGCAACACTTGAACATTTTGCAGCATGGAATAAGGTGCATTCATTCCATCTTCTGCTCCACCATATTTTTGGCAGAACGATCGCACTTTAAACAACGTAAATATATAAAGAATTTGAAGGGTCTTGAATTTACAAAATTCAAAGAAATATTGCAGAAAAATCTTAACAATACCGAATTCCAAGAAAGATCTAAAAATGAGCCTGATTCCTATATGAATGCCAGTTATGAAACGCCACACTTTGCAGTTTTGCTATTATTTGGTTTCGTGATAATGCCAGCTAGCCCTTGTGCGCCATGAATGATAACAGGTGAAGTAGTTGTATTTTTGCGTCATTGATTGTTGAGCACATGACGATGTCAGGGGTATCTGATGGAAGTTTCCAGAGACAAATTGGTGCAGCTAGGCTCTGCTGTTATAAAATAAGATCTTGGTTCTGTGCATTCCACATCCTGCATTTCTGTGAAAATGAAGCCCGCATCCTCGAAATTATGGACTGTTGCCGCATTCGCTGTGATTCTGGTCATGAGCACTGCGCGTGCTACCTCGAGGGATCCATGGAAGAATGCTCACAGCGGGAGGCGTTCAATGTTGCAGCTTCCCGGCAATATTCCTGGGCTGGAATTACCTCCCAACGGCGGGATTGGACTTCCAAATGTCCCGGAAATTCCATCTTTTGGTTTTCCTCCACCTGGTTTCGAGCCACCGTCTCTGGGTGATCTAAGCCCTTCTGTACCATTCATACCCACAATTTCCCCGGGATTGCAACAGCCTTTTACTTCCCTTAATCCGGTCCCTCCGTTCCCCTCCTTTAATTCTTCTCCATAGTTGGACGCTCCTGCTCACAACTAGTAGTGACTGAGTATTGCAATTATTGTAACGCTACTAAAATGGATTGAATAGCCACTGTTTCAAAGGATCGTGATCTCGCCCCAGCTTATGACAGTACTCATGAAATATACATGCAACGTGTATATTGTTTCTATCAATAAATTATAATGTTTGTGGCCAAATGGATGTATTTTCTCTTCAATTCCACCATAATTCAGTTTTTTTTTCCCAAAAATTATAATGATGATAACGATGTTTATTCCCATTTTTTTCAATAATTACAAATAATAATACTACAAAATTATAATGATCATAATGATGTTTATTCACGTATATTTTGAGAATTACAAAAAATAATAAGTTACAAAATTATAATGATCATAATGATGTTTATTCAGGTATATTTTGAGAATTACAAATAATAATACTATGAATGAATGCTCATTTTTTACCATTACAAATAATAATAATAATATAATTGAATCTTCATTTTATAAATTAAAATTTAAATAATTTTTTATATATTTTTTTAAAATATAAAAATAAAAGTAAAATTAATATAACTAGTATAAATGAATGATTTATAATACAATGTTGATCTTGACACACAACTGCAGATTTAAAATTACTTTAATAAACTAATTCATAACATAAACAATTCTAAATAATTATAACTAAATAAATAAAACAATTTTAATATAAATTATAATACATTTATACTACATTTATAGTGGACAAGTTTATATTTTAATGTAATAAGGAATTTCATTATAAATTGTCATTAAGTATATATATATTTTTAAGCACAAACAAATTCATAATTAAAAGATTTAGTTAAGATGGATTCATATTAAATTCGAGTGAATAATATATAAGCATTTAATACATAATTGATATACTCTAGTCTCATTTTTTTTATGAAAATATATTTAATCTTTTGAAATATGTAAGGGCGTCCGCAAGAAGCTACTACCCAAATATGATACAATGGGAGTGCGCAAGCAGAAAAAAAACAAGAACGTGCACGCACCCTTGGAGGCAAGCACGCGCCCCTACTTCGGCAGTGGCGAACCTTCATGCCGGATTGGCAATGTGGACAATAGGAGCGCATGCGCATTCCTAATGACACGCACGCGTCGGATTGTCAATGTGGACAATAGGAGCGCGCAAGTGCTCCTAAAGACATGTGTGTGCCGGATTGCCAATGTGGACAATAGGAGCATGCACACGCTCCTAATGACACGTGCGCACGCGTATGTGGACACACGCGCGTATTTTGTGCGATTGCATACAGGGACATGCGTGCGTCTTTGTGTTTAAAAAAAATAGTGAATAGTTTTGTTTTGTTCATCATCATCATTCCATTGAAAATGTTTAAAAATAAAATCAAAGCAAAGTTTCAACTAAACCTATTAACATCATCATCATCATTGTTCCTCATCATTGTCGTCATCATCATCATCCTCATCATCATCATCATCACCATCGTCGTCGTCGTCATCATCCTCATCATCATCATCATGGTCATCATCCTCATCATCATCATCACCATCATTGTTCATCGCCATCATCATCCTTCTCCTCCTCCTCCTCCTCCACCTCCTCCTCCTCCTCATCATCATCATCCTCCGCCGCCTCCTCCTCATCATCATCATCATCATAGACATCATCCTCCTCATCTTCATTATCATCATCATCCTCATCCCCATCATCATCATCATAGTCATCATGCTCATCATCATCATCATTATCATCACCATCATAGTAATCATCATCCTCATCATCATAATCATCATCATCATAGTCATACTATCCGTGATCATCATCATCATCATCATCATCATCATCGTCATCATCATCATCGTCATTATCATTGTTCATCATCATCGTCATGGTCATCATCATCGTGGTCATCATCAACATCATCATCCTCATCATCGTAATCATCATCATCATCATCATCATCATAATTGTCATCATAGTCATAGTCATCGTGATCATCATCATCATCATCATCATTGTTCATCATCATCGTCATCGCCATCATCATCATCATCATCATCATCCTCATCATCATCATCATAGTCATCATCCTCATCATCATCATTGTCATCATCCTCCTCATCACCATTATCATTGTTCCGATTATCATCATTCCATTGCAAATGCTTGAAAATAAAATCAAAGCAAAGTTTCAACTAAACCTATCATCATCATCATTTTTCCTCATCATCATCGTCATCATCATCATCCTCATCCTCGTCATCACCATCATTGTTCATCATCATTGTCATCATCATCATCATCCTCATCATCGTCATCATCATCATAGTCATCATCCTCATCATCATCATTGTCATCATCCTTATCAACATCATCACCACCACCACCATCATCATCATCATCATCATCATTGTTCCTCGTCATCGTCATCATCATCATCACCATCATTGTTCATCATCATAGTCATCATCATCCTCATCATCATCATCATTGTCGTCATCAACATCACCATCCTCATCATCGCAATCATCATAATCATCGTCATCATAGTCATAGTCATCATGATCATCATCATCATCATCATCATCATTGTTCCTCATCATCGTCATTATCATCATCATCCTCATCATCATCACCATCATTGTTCATCATCATCCTTGTCATCATCATCATCGTCGACATCATCATCATCATCATCATCATCATCATCATCATCATAATCATCGTCATCATAGTCATAGTTATCATGATCATCATCATCCTCATCATCCTCATCCTCATCATCATCCTCATTCTCATCATCATCATCATCATCACCATCATTGTTCATCATCATCGTCAACGCCACCATCATCATCGTCGTCATTGTCATCATCATCCTTGTCATCATCATCATCATAGTCATCATCCTAATCATCATCATTGTCATCATCCTCCTCATCATCATCATCATTCCATTGCAAATGCTTGAAAATAAAATCAAAGCAAATTTTCAACTAAACCCATCATCATCATCATCATCATCATTGTTCCTCATCATCGTCGTCATCATCCTCATCCTCATCCTCATCATCATCATCATCACCATCACCATCATTGTTCATCATCATTGTCATCATCATCATCATCATCATCCTCATCGTCATCGTCACCATCATAGTCATCATCCTCATCATCATCATTGTCATCATCCTTATCATCATCATCACCATCATCATCATCATCATCATCATTGTTCCTCATCATTGTTGTCATCCTCATCATCCTCATCGTCATCACCGCCATCATTGTTCATCATCATAGTCATCATCATCATTGTCGTCATCAACATCATCATCCTCATCATTGTAATCATCATAATCATCGTCATCATAGTCATAGTCATCATCATCATCATCATCATCATTATTCCTCATCATCATCGTCATCATCATCTTCCTCATCCTCATCCTCATCATCATCACCATCATTGTTCATCATCATCATCCTCATCATCATCGTCATCGTCATCAACATCATCATCCTCGTCATCGTAATCATCATCATAATCATTGTCATCATCGTTATCATAGTCATAGTCATCATGATCATCATCATCATCATCATCATCATTGTTCATCATCATCGTCATCGCCATCATCATCATCCTCATCATCCTCATCATCATAGTCATCATCCTCATCATCCTCATTGTCATCATTCTCCTCCTCCTCATCATCATTGTTCATCATCATCATTCCATTGCAAATGCTTGAAAATAAATTCAAAGCACAGTTTCAACTAAACCTATCATCATCATCATTGTTCCTCATCGTCGTCGTCATCGTCGTCATCGTCATCATAATCATCATCATCACCATCATTGTTCATCATCATTGTCATCGTCATCATCATCATCATCATCATCTTCATCATCATCATAGTCATCATCCTCTTCATCATCATTGGAATCATCCTTATCATCATCATCACCATCATTGTTCATCATCATCATCATCATCATCATCCTCATCCTCATCATCATGATTGTCATCATCCTCCTCATCCTCATCATCATCGTCATGGTCATCGTCATCATTCCATTGAAAATGCCTGAAAATAAACTCAAAGCAAAGTTTCAACTAAACCTATCACCATCATCATCGTCGTCGTCATCATCATTGTTCCTCATCATCATCGTCGTCATCATCATCACCATCGTCGTCATCATCGTCGTCATCATCATCGTCGTCATCATCATCATTGTCATTATCCTCATCCTCATCATCACCATCATTATTCATCATCATCGTCATCGTCATCATCATCATCATCATCATTATCCTCATCATCATCATCATCCTTATCCTCATCCTCATCATCCTCATCATAGTCATCATCCTCCTCCTCCTCCTCCTCATCATCATCCTCATCCTCCTCATCATTGTGATAGTCATCATCCTCATCATCATCATTTTCGTCATCATCATCATCATTATCATCACCATCATAGTCATCGTAATCATCATCATAATCATTGTCATCATAGTCATACTATTCGTGATCATCATCATCGTCCTCATCATCGTCATTTTCATCATCATCATCATCATAGTCATCATCATCGTCATCATCATTGTTCATCGTCGTCGTCATGGTCATCGTCAACATCATCATCCTCATCATCGTAATCATCATCATCATCATCATAATCATCATCATCATAGTCATAGTCATCATGATGATCACCATCATTGCTCATCATCATCATCATCGCCATCATCATCATCCTCATCATCATCATTCCATTCCAAATGCTTGAAAACAAAATTAAAACAAAGTTTTAACTTAATAGATGCGCGCACGCGTGTTTAAAACAAAATTTTAACTTAACAAATGCGCGCACGCATGTTCAAAACAAAGTTTTAACTTAACAGATGCGCGCACGCGTGTTTAACGCGCACGCACTTAGAAGCGCGAGCGCACTTCTAGTGCGTGCGCATTACGTTTTAAACTACACGCACACGTGATTTAAATTTAGAATTTTGGTAGGCACCTTTTTTCCAACCTACGTGGTGGATGACTTGGCTGCTTTGGTTTTAGGTTTGGGTTGCCAAACCAAGTGGTTTGGACTGTCTTATGACATAAAACATGTTTTGTACCACTTCTCATATTTCGTGCATGATTTTGCATATGCCACGCTTGTCCATTGCTAATGAAAATTCACACACTTATGTAGCTTTGTCTGTAGATTCTGAATATGTAATTTTTATTTAAATCTATTTTTTTCTATTTTTTATTTAATTTTAAATGGACTAATGTCAATCTAACACAAAAGGTAGGTTGTTTGCTTCGGCTATAACTTTTGATTGGCTCGCCTATTTAGAAAACGGAAAAGAAAATGGAAAAGAACCCGCACAAGAAGACACAAAGACCTACGTCCTAAAAAAAAATATCGTTCATTGACTATGTTAAGACCAAGATATCGTGGACCAACGCTCGACCTTGTCATTTTAGGGCGTCACTGACTTCCTTATATATATATATATATATATATATATATATATATATATGAAAAAATAATGTTGCACTAGACACGCCTGTTATCTACAACTCTATATAATTTTTTTCATAAAATTCCACCATTTGCATACCAAACGAGTGGACCAACGCAAACATATTCATTATTTTTTGGGAAAAAAATAACATACAAACCTTAGACAAACCTCGCTTTTTGGGATTTATACTTAGTTTCCATAAATCAAAGTTATATATTCTGGAAGGTAATCCGATTGTCCACGTTTCATATTCTTATGCCATATTCCAAAAAGTTGTGTAGGTACCTCTAATATTGATTTTTGACGTTTAGATTTATGTTTTTCCAGAAGTCCATTGCAACAAATGCGTCATAAGTGACTAGCATTAGTTTGCACCAGCACGTAAAGTGCATCATTAGTTTTAGTTATTTTTTATATTTTATTTATTTATTTTCATTTCTATTAGAATTTTTTCAATAGTTGATTATGCTGTACCATAAAAATAAAGATTAAATCAATAGAAGGAAAAGAAATAAAATGCATGCAAACTTCCATAAGTTAAAAGTAAAGTTTCATTTTTGGTTTTTTTACTTAATTTTGTTCCATATTCCTATTAGAAACAAATCTCATATTTTGTTCCATGTTAGAGGTTCCATATTTTTTTATTTTTTATTTATTTATTTTAATTTCTATTAGAATTTTTTCAAAAGCCGATTGGTGCTATACAATAAAAATAAAGAATAAATAAATAGAGGGAAACTAAATAAAATGCATGCAAACTTCCATAACTTAAGAGCAAAGTTTCATTTTTTTTTCTTAACTTAATTTTGTTCCTGTTGGAAATAAATGTCAAACTTCATAATGAAAAGAAATCTCATCATTCCTAAGTTAAGGAGGAAAGTTTTAGTTTTTCTTTTTACCTAATTTTGTTCCATGTCCTTATTGGAAACAACTCTCAAACTTATTATTGAAAACAAAACTCACCCTTCAGATTGGAAACAAATCTCAAACTTGCTATTGAAAACAAATCTCACCCTTTATATTGGAAACAAATCCCATATTTTTTTTTAGAAACGAATCTCATCATCATCATATTGTTTTCATCTTTTTCTATTATGTTATGGAAATATATGTAATCTTTTGAATGTGTAAAGTGCATCATTAGTTTTAGTTTTTTTATTTTACTTATTTATTTTCATTTCTATTAGAATTTTTTTTAAAGTTGATTGGTGCTATACCATAAAAATAAAGATTAAATAAATAGAAGGAAAATAAATAAAATGCATGCAAACTTCCATAAGTTAAGAGGCAAGATTCATTTTTCGTTTTTCTACTTAATTTTGTTCCATATTCCTATTGGAAACAAATCTCAAATTTTGTTCCATGTTGAGGTTCCATATTTTTTATATTTATTTATTTTAATTTCTATTAGAATTATTTCAAACATTGATTGGTGTTATACTATAAAAATAAAGATTAAATAAATAGAGGGAAACTAAATAAAATACATGCAAACTTCCATAAGTTAAGAGGAAAGTTTTATTTTTTTCTTTTTACTTAATTTTCTTCCATATTACTATTGGAAACAAATCTAAAACTTCGTATTGAAAACAAATCTCATCCTTCCTAAGTTAAGGAGGAAAGTTTTGGTTTTTTTCTTTTTACCAAATTTTGTTCCATATTCTTATTGGAAACAATTCTCAAACTTATTATTGAAAACAAATCTCACCCTTCATATTGGAAACAAATCTCAAACTTACTATTGAAAACAAATCTCACCCTTCATATTAGAAACAAATCCCATATATTTCTTAGAAATGAATCTCATCAATTATTTGTGGCATGATTCTTCAAAAGCTTGTTGTCTATGATTACCACATTATTATAAAAATATGTTTGTTTATTCTACTATTATTTGAATAATGCCTTCAATATCTACACCCACCTCTGCAACTCGAGCCCCTGAAGACCAACCACACCACCCCTTCTTACGAGGGATGCACAAAGTGCGGCAAGGCTCTACAAAAGGTAATTTTATGGTAGTACAAAAAACTATTCTTAGAGGTTCAAATCTTAATGACTAGAGGTTCATTCTTGGTATTTCTTATTTTCAGAGATATGTTTGATTGGAGTGTTTCAAGAATAGTTGAGTTGAGTTTATTGTATCGATGTTCAACTTCAAAATTTGTTGCGTTATATTTTTACATTACACAGAGAGTTCACATTATTTTGGAGGTTAAGGGCACTTGAGGCAAGGATGAACATTACTTAGATAGGACATGTAGGATGTACTCATATATTCTCACTATTTCTGCAGTGCTAAGGGATCTCATGTATAGTTCCCATCCACCTTATCGATCACAGTGCATCCATAGTGCATCCAAGAACAAGAGAATATGCCCCTCATCGTTGATTCACTTCATCAGCTCGATCATACTTCATTGTATATTTATTGGGCATTAACTTCGATTTGCCTTCCCGGTATTCATTTAATTTAGTTAACTACTTACTCCCTTCTCTTCGAGTTTTGTTGGAATCATGGACATTTGTGAATTTGTGACGAGGAAGAACCAAAATAGAAAACAATTATCCTATTATTAAAACATGTACTAAGATTCACACCCAGTTATTCAAACCCTGTCAATTCAATTCACTCAAAAGTATTGTAGACCTCTGACGAAATAACATATGTGTCATGGGGTCACTTCCATTAGGCATCTCTCCTTGAATCTTGCTAGAAAAATATGGCTGAAATCACTTTTTGTAGTCTTTGAAATTGTGATTTTATTTATTGCAATGAATTTAGAGTGATCATTATAATATGAATTTGCATTCTAAAAGGCTAAAATTGAAATTTTAATTTGAGACTAGTTTTTACAAACAATTTTTTAATAGTTTTCTTTCAGAATGGAAGATGGGAAGAATGACGAAAAGAACATATATGAACTGACCTATTTTTTCTATGTCAACTGAGGAAAATTCATTTTTATAGTGAATATATTTCAACATATTTTTGAAAGAGACTTCAAATCTAGTTGGTTACAAACAACATATGACCTAGTAACATGTCTTGTATTTCGAATCCTATGGCTGTCACATAAACATGTATGATTGTTGTTTTACCTCTCTTTTATTTTTATGCTTCCAATTTTCTTTCAAATTTTTATTCTATTATTTTTTTAAAAGAAGAAACTTTGCTTTTTTATGCTTCCAATGTTTTTTCAAAATTTTATTTTATTGTTTTTTTTAAGAAAAAGACTTTGCTACTCAAAGCCCTTTTTTTTCAGAGGAAAAAATACCAGACCTTGATATTCTATTGAATCAAAGGACATCATATACAATCAGCCAGAAATGGAAATCCATCAGCAAAGATGACAATACAATGGGGACCTCCAGTTCACAATTGTGAAACCCCTACATCCATAACATGGGAAGAATGGCCACCAAGCCTGTAGAGATACAGGATTTTATCATCACTCCTATAAAAATAGGTTAGATTTTTGCAATATCAATCAAATATGACCAAGAAGCAAATAAATCCTGAGCATAAGAAGAAGACTAAGAGTCTCTTCAGAGTCTGTTCGGTTCACGAGTCAAAACTAAACAAATACTGTGCATAAAAGAAAGGGCTAAAACCCAACACATGCTAATATAGCTGAAAGTTTCCATGATCAATGATCATACCATTAAAAGATTCCATGCAATTTCCAAATATTGATTCAAGATAAAGAGCCTTTTTTGAGAGACTGTCAGCCATCTGGTTGTGCTCACGATAAATGTGCTTCATGGTCACATCCAGAAAGTATAGCAGCAGATTTCGTATGTCATCATTCCAGTGACTCGGATGTGGTAAGTTTAGAGAGCACATTCCGTTTGCCCATGAAATTGTTGGAGTATCGGTACAACCTCCACATGGTATAACCGCCGCACCTCTGGGAATATAAAACAAGTGGTTTAACCGCCACTCCTGGTGATTGGGCCTTGTGCTGGGTTTCAAATTTTCACCAACATCTACAGGTTTTGGTGTAACGAAAAACCTTACATGGTATCAGAGTTGAGGTCTCAGGTTCAATTCCCCTGAGCTACGCCGGAGGCGGGGTGTTGGAGTATCGGGTACCTCCACATGGTATAACCGTCGCACCTCTGGGAATATAAAACAAGTGGTTTAACCACCACTCCTGGTGATAGGGCCTTGTGCTGGGTTTCAAATGTTCACCAACATCTGCAGGTTTGGGTGTAACGAAAAACCTTACATTGCAGCAACATATTTTCAAGTTTTTCAAACTTGAGACCTGATTCTACCTGCTTAGCTAGAAGGAGGGCTTTTTTCCCATGTGGTTTTTTCCCTAGCTTCTTGTATTGAGCAGTTACTTTATTTTACTTGACGTAATGGGTGACCTATGGTCTTAGTTACTAGGGCCCACAATTTGTCCAAGTTAGCATTCAGGGGGGGTGTTAGGATTATTAATCCTCCCTTATCCAAATTTGGTCATATGTCTAAATCGGGAGTCCATCTAGTCTATTTATAGTCATT
>LPNX010196267.1:75502-201338 GCA_001517045.1 Pseudotsuga menziesii
GCTGGGTCCTTCGATAGTGATTTAGACAAAGTCTTGGTTACCTACAGTCAAGTAGCGTTTAATCAATTCGAACTTCCTCATGTGGATTCGAATTGATTAGACTCTACTTGACTGTAGGTAACCAAGACTTTGTCTAAATCACTATCGGAGGACCCAGTAGTTAACTGTCCTTGTCTAAATCATACCCGGAGTTCATCGGAGCTTTAAAACAAAACCAAGTGTTACATTTAGTGTTGACTAATGGTTAACTGACTGTGGTAGGTGAGAAATGCACCCCACATGTGTGCAATCAATCAAGACTAGCGCTAACTGAATGTAGAGGGATAGAACTAAATGTAACTAACTCCTAACTTGGCTTGACTAGTCATTAACTGAAGTGAACTGACCTTGGTTGGTTTTGGCACTCCCAGTTGCTTCCTAAATTGTAGGGATTGATCTAGGAGACTCCTAAACTTATGAAATCAAGTGCAATAAGTGGCAGTGAGCCTCAATTAGTGTTCCCCACACTTTGGTAACTGAAACATGTGCCCCAATTAGGTCAAGTTTACCCAATGGTGCTAATGACTATAAATAGACTGGATGGACTCCTGATTTAGACATATGACCAAATTTGGACAAGGGAGAATTAATAATCCTAACAGAAATGATGAAAAGGGAATCACCAAATATAGAGTGTAATGGGATCCCCATAAGTTTTGTCACTGAGAGAAGAGCCCATAAAGCCAATAGTTTTGATCTTGTATTTGTACTACTTCCACAACCTAGAGAGAAGTACAAATGGTGAGAACAACTCAAATGTATCACAAATCCTGAACCCCTGATGTTTCCTACAGTTGCTCCGTAAAAAAACCCACATGGATAGAAAATCTGTGGAGGCATACCAATGTTTCTTATTTTTTTCATCTTTTTAGGAACTAGATAGAGGTGCAAGAGAGCTTCTGTATGGAGGAAGATAGCATATATAGAAGGTTGTTTATCATCAAAGATACATCCATTTCTGAGTTTCCAAATAGTCAAGAAGATGAATAGGGGTAAAAAGTGAACTGCAGAATCAACTAAATGTGACTGGAACTAGTGCTTAAGGTACAACCATACAGATTCCTTGTAAAAAGAGCAAATGCCATAGTGCTCATATAATACTTCAAAAGATCTCTTAGTAAAGTGACAGTCCAAAAACAAGTGCTAGGCTGAATCTTCTCCATTCTTGCAGAGAAAACAGATGCTAGGGCCCTGAAAACCATGACTGATGAGCTTATCCCAAGTTAAAACCTTATTCATAATAAGAATCCAAATAAAGCATCTAATTTTAGTATGGATTTTAATCTTCCATAGGAAATGAAGAACAAATGAAAGGTCAGAAAGTGGGTCCAAAAGATGGGTAGTGATACAGTCATATGCAATATCCGCAGAGATGGACCCTGTATAACTCTTGAAAGACTAGAGAAGACTGTCAGGATGAGGCTTGAGCCTGATTCTCCCATACTCAAGCCCAGTTATATATGAGTTCCATATAAGTTTCCACTCACCTCCCAAATCCAAATCCTCTGCAGTGAGCCAATAAGTCCAAGCATCTAGTGAGTAATTCCTATCTTGTGCCAATGAAATGATACCATAATCCTCCAAGTAGTCCCGTAAGTCACGGGGAAGTGAGAAAGATGAACCCAAACCCACCCTTATGCTCTCTCCATTCCCAGCATGCCAAGACAAGCCTTTGCCAAGCCAGGTTATAGAACTGATAAACCCCTTCCATATAACTCTAGACACCAGTAACCAAAAAAGCTTTGTTGTGTATCCAAGACAAGACAGTCCTATTTTTTAAATACTTCATAGATAAGATATTGAACCAAAGGCCATTTCCACTAAGAGCATACCAAAAGCTCTTAAGTTGTAATGAAGTATTGAACCAACCAAGATTTTTGATACCCCAATTGCCATGGGCAGTAGGTTTGGATAATGTCAACCAGTCTACAAGATGAAAGTTCTTTTTTCCCCCCGAGGAACCCCACAGAAAGGCAAATATCATTTTTTCAAGGTTTTCAAGAATGGATTTTGGTATGGGGACTAAAGCCATCTAGTACACTGGCATGCTGGTAAGGACAGCTTTAATAAGAACCAATCTCCCCCCTAAAGAAAGAAGACGATATGTCCAGTGAGATATCCTTTTTTCAAACTTTTTAATGAGCCAGATCCAATCTTTAACCATATACCCCAGTGGTTTTAAAAAATAACCAAAATAATTAAAACCTGAAGTAATGTGCTCAAATTTAAAAGTCTTAAGGTCCCTTCTATTTAAGGTCCCTTCTTCGACGTTGTTGAATGGGAAACAAGACTTATCCATATTAATGCACATGCCCGAAGCACCATAGAAAGTATCCAGAATAACTTTAAAAGTAGCCCATTCTTCACATGTACCGAAGCCATATAGTATCACATCATCAACAAAGAGAAGGTGCATGAGAGAGAGCTGATGTGAGATCTAAATACCCTTGATCAAACCATTTCTTCGGGAATCATCAATAAGGAGGCTGAGTCCTTCAATAATGAGAATAAACAGTAATGGGGGTAGAGGGAACCCTTGCCTGATACCACAAGAGGTGGTAAAAAAACTTGAAGGAGAACCATTTATGAGCAAAGCAAAATTTTCCATGGACAAGCAACCCACAAACCAGTTTACCCCCACCAAAGGCACACCTATTTGAAGAAGAATGAGTCTAAGGTAGGACCAATTTACTCTGTCAAAAGCTTTAGTGAGATCTAGCTTAAGGATAAGGGTACTCATGTTTTTGGTTTTGACAGTGTGGAGGACTTCTTGAGTAATGGCCAGAGGTTCAGATATCTAACAATTTTTTAGGAAGCCAAACTGCTGAGGAGAGATAAACTTGTGAAGGAAGGGCTTAAGGCATTGGGCAGCAACCTTTGCAATCAATTTATAGACCATATTGCATAGAGAAATAGGTCTAAAATCAGCAAAGGAGAAGGGCTTGTCCTTTTTTGGTATGAGGGCAATGAAAGTAGAGTTCAAAGAGGGCAAAACCCTGCCTGCCTGCCTGGATTATTCCACCAAATTTACAAGTTCATCCCCCAAAAGTTCAAAAAATGCCAAAAAGAACTCCACAGGCCATCCATCGGGCCCAGGGGATTTGTCTTTCTTGAAAGATTTTAGAGCCCGTTCCACTTCCTCTAATGAAATCTGGGATGTAAATATAACCCTCTCCTCTTGATGAATATAGGTAGGGAAAATTTGAATGACTTTCAATTGAGATTCTATGGATGTTTGGCTATCATCACAAAAGATCTGCTTGAAATGCCTGACACCCAAGTCCTTTAGGCCTTGATCATGTTCCACCATAATACCCGCTTCATCCTCCAAACCCCAGATGGCATTGTGATTTTTTCTAGCTGATGCCACAGAGTGAAATAATTTGGTATTGGCATCACCCAATGAGGCCCATATCATCCTGCTTTGTAGTCTAGCAGAAAGAATCTCATGATCCCTCAGCTTTTTTAATTCTGCTCAAAGAGACTGAAGCCTGTCATTAATCTGGAGAGTGAAAAGACCAGAGGGAGAGGATGTAAGGATATTGTTTATTTCATCCTCAATGAGAATGCTCTTGTATTTCATCTCAAGGACATTAGCATGAGTCCAAGATTTTACTTTCTCTTTCAAGAGTCTAAGTTTCATCGAGAAGACCTCCATCCCAGAAGAGAAGGACCCAAATGAGAGTTGAGGCCATTCTTCCTTAACCATCTTGATAACCAAGAGTGGTTAAACTTGAAAGGAAAGGCACAGGGAGTAGAGGACTCCTTCCATTCCAGAATAACCGGATAGTGGTCAGAAACAGACGATGGGTGAGCCCAGACCCTATGCCGAGGGAGGAGGTCAACAAGACTGGAGGAAAGAAGATATATATCAAGTCTTTTACTAATACCCTCATCACCTGACCTACCATTTCTCCAAGTCGGACCCGCGCAGGCAGGGGCAATATCAAGTAGTTGAAAAGAGGAGAACAGTTGAGTGAAAAAGGGACCAAGAGGATTGGCAAGTACCTTTTTTCCCCAGACCTCAGAGCCATTGAGAGTGAGGTTTAAGCCACCTGCTAAAACCAGGTTAGGTAGGTTTAGGATCCCCCCCTGAACAACCGCATCCCAAAAATATTCTCGATGACTGTAATGCCCATAGCAATTGAGAAAAGAGAGAGTAAAAGATGAACCCCAGAGGCGAGCTTTAATAAGGATACCAACAACAGTGTGAAAATCTTTAACTTTAATACGATGGGGATTCCAGGCCGATAGTATACCCCCTGAGAGACCAGAAGATCTGAAAGCACAAAATTCCCAACCCGGGTGAAGTTTGGAGAAAGCCAAAAGTGTAGGATAGGAGCTAGTCATTGTTTCTTGTAAGAGGATTAAATCAGGAGACAGAGAAACAAAGAGATTCTGGAGGCTTTTTTGTTTAGCCAGACTTCCAAGGCCATGAACATTTAGGGAAATAACCTTCATTAGGAACCAAAAGCAGGGGGTGTCCTTGCTCTAAGTACCCATGGTGGAGAAGGTTGTTTATTACGAGCTGCGTTCGTTACCCTTGTAGACAGCGGGGTGTAATGGTTGGAGGAAGGAGAGAAATTCGAGGATAAAGGTGGAGCTTTTTTTTTTTTTTTTCTGGATCATAACGTTCTCAAAATGAATAGAGTCAAGGGGAAGGATCGAGGGGGAAAGGGGAGNACTTGCAGGGAAGGGTCAGCAAAGGAGGGAGATATGACCGGGATTCGAGGAGGGGAGGAAATAGACTGTAGTCATGGTCCCGACAGAGGTGTAAAATTGGAGTCCGAGAATAAAGAAGGCATCACAGAGTAGGGAGGTGGGTAAGAGTGTGACTCGGGTAGAGAAGGCATCCCAGGAGATGGATGATCCTCCATATGGTCAGGTGCCGAAGACAAGACAGTTGAAGGGTATGAAGCAAGAGGCACAGAGTCCCCAACAACAAAGGGTGAGGGACCAGAGTTAACCACAAAGTCCAAAAGAATTAAATCTTGCTCCGAGGCATCCTCAAATAAAGAGCAGGCTTGTGAGTACATACCTTTAGAAGACGTGTCCCTGTGCGTGACAGCAGTAAGTGGGGAAGGAGTGGATCGACATTCCAGAGGAGAAGGAGTGGTGTCGGGAGAGGCCAACCCTTATTTGAGAACCATGCAAGCCCTCTGAAGGTGACCCACTTCCCTGCACCTGCTGTAGCGGAAGGGTATGTTGAGATAGTCGAGTCGTTGCTGAAATAACCGATCTTGACAAAAGATCTCAATCTCAGCTGGGAGACCTGTAGTTAAGTCCAATTATATGAGGATCTTGGCCATCTGCTTGTCATAAGCATGCATGAAGTCTTCTTCAATAGCTACAAAACATCCGAGCGAATTACCTACACCTTCCAGCACGGTGCGGCTCCATAGAGGGAAAGGGAGGCTGGGAAGAAGGACCCACATATGTCTCTTCTTAATGTGCTCCCTTAAAGGATCAAAATGGACATGCCAATGGTCCAGAACTAAAGAACCCTCCCTAATGCGCCATAGTGATTTTAACACCGACAGGGCATGAGCCTCCTCCAGAAACACAATGACCAGCCATCCCTTGGCTAGAAAACTGATCGTAGGAACATAGGAGAAGAGGGGATTCCAATGCTCCGTGGCCCAGGAGATCCATTATTTCTTCCCCATCTGAACATACTCAACTCTGCCAATGAGGGACTAAGAACACAGAGCCTCCACTCGATCCATATAGATGTCCCGGCCCAGAACAAACCGTAGTTTACCCTCAAGAACTTTGTGAGATTTTGCACTCCTTCGACGTCGTGAGCGAGCCTGAGCTGACTGAGGAGAACCCATCGAGGCTGGGATAACCCCATCATATAGACCCAACATAACACCCAAAAGAGCGGGGGCAGTTCCGTTCAGCCAGAACCCCAGCCCAACAGTTAACCACAAAAAGGGTAAGAACCAAAAAAACCCACGAGTGGAAACTCGAGGGGGTTAAAATTCAACCACCAGAATTGTAACAAACCCTGGAAGAAGACAACACAAGCAAGAAATATGGAGATCGGGGTTAGAACAACCCACGAGAGGGTCTGCACAAAGAGCCTAAGAGTCAACCCACCATGACTCACCTGAGACCCCAAAAACAAGCAAGGGATGTAAACCCAAGGGTGTACAAGACAAAACCTGGTAAGCTGACAATAGGAAGAGAAAGGACACCAACAATCACGGGGATAGACAGCAAAAATAAGAAACAAAGTCAACTTCCTGAAATCACGGGGTTCCCAAAGGTGACATGATGGAAGAGAACAATGTAGAAAAATCCCACAAAATACCCCCGCCTTTACGAACAACAAGCCAAGAAGAACGATACAGACAAGCAAGTGGGTGTCTGCCAGGAACCAGCTAAAACTACAAGGTAATTCCCACTTTTTTAAAACTAGTTGGTACTAGTCCTCCGCTAAGGAGGAGGGACTCCAGTCGCCAATTCCTGGTCTGTAAAAAACAAAGAAAACAAACCCAAATGCCCAGGAGGAAACCCTTGATAGCCTATACTGAGAAAAAACCGAGCAGGAAGAAACCCCACTACAGCAGAAACCCAAAAAAAGAGACCAGGTAAACAGTCATCAACGAGCAGATAAGGAGAGAGAAACCCAAGACAACAAAGAGCCGCACCATAGCATGTGAGACAGCGAGCCGACTGCGCCCCCCATTCTCCACTACTCAAAGCCCTTGTTAATATTACTCCTCTTTTATTGTGTAGTCAATACTCTATAAGGTAATACTCATAACTCCATCTGGCTCATCTCACCCTTCTCAGATCAAAGAGGAAATTGATTCTGAATCATTCTCTTCTCACTTGGTAACTAAAAAGTAGAACAAAATTGGATCTGCAAGGTGACTCAAATACAAAATACTTTCATATGCTTGCATCTGGTCGGAGAAACCAGAACACCATTTGGTCCCTTTCAGATGAGGCAGGTATTTCTTATGAGGATGAGACCTCACTAAAAGAGCTTGGTGAATCCCATTTTGCTAATATCTTCAAAGATGATGGGGGTACGTGTCTTTATCACCAGTTTAAGGTCATCCTCCTTTATCCTAGGATGATACCTGCTGAGAAGGCTGCAGAACTCACCTGTCAGGTTACTCTTGGGGAAATAGAACTTGCACTTAAATCTTTCAAAAAAGATAGAAGCCCAGGCCCGGATGGCTGGCCTGTAGAGTTCTACCTACATTTCTTTGATCTTTTGGGTTCGGATCTTTTATCAGCAGTTGATTTGACTAGAGTCTCAGGTATCATTCCCAGCTCTCTGAACTCTACTTTTATTGCCCTCATTCCCAAAAAGGACAGGCCGCAGACCTTTGCTGACTTTAGACCCATATCTCTTTGCAATCTTCTGTACAAACTTATCTCTAAAGTCATCGCGGTCTGATTCAAGCCCTTCCTGGACACCGGCATATCTCAGGAACAATATGGGTTTCTCAAGAATCGCCAGATCGTAGATCCCATTGGTATTGTTCAGGAATCTCTTCACTCTATAAAATCCAAAAATCTCTGTGCATTCATCCTTAAGCTTGACCTCATAAAGACATTTGACAGGGTAAATTGGACCTTTATCCGCCTCATTCTGATTCAGATCGGTGCTCCCCTTCAAACTGTCAACTGGATTATGGGTTGTATCTCCTCTACTACATTTGTTGTTCTTATCAATGGTACCCCTACCAATTTTTTTCCTGCCTCGCGTGGCATTCGTCAAGGATGCCCTCTTTCTCCATTGCTCTTCATCCTAGTCATTGAAGGCCTTAGTCTATTGATAACTGATGCCCATCGCCATGGTCTTATTCATGGAGTCAAAATCACCTCTTCTCTTGCCCTGACACATCTTC
This sequence comes from Pseudotsuga menziesii, assembly GCA_001517045.1. Lineage (NCBI taxonomy): Eukaryota > Viridiplantae > Streptophyta > Pinopsida > Pinales > Pinaceae > Pseudotsuga > Pseudotsuga menziesii. The sequence goes on from LPNX010196267.1 coordinate 83,413, forward strand.
TCTTTGTCGATGATGTTATCCTCTTGGGCACCGGAACTCTTCAAGAATGGGCTGCTTTTAATGTGATACTTGAAACTTTTTGTAAAGCATCAGGTATGTCTATAAGTCTGGATAAATCTGTACTACTTCATAACAATATTCCTGCTCCAGAACTCTTTAATCTTTCCAGAGTTGTCCCTTATAAATTGCTCCCCATCACTATGGGCTTCAAGTATCTTGGGTTCTTCATCAAACCCCTGGGGTACAAATCCAAGGATTGGCTTTGGCTTGTTCAAAAATTCGAAAAGAAAATCAGTCTATGGACACACAAGCTGCTCTCTTTAGGAGGCAGGTTGGTTCTCGTGCAATCTGTTCTCTCAAGCATCCCTGTCTATTGGATGGGTTTAGCACCAGTACCGGTCTCTATCTTGCATAAACTTAGAATCATTACCTTTGCTTTCTTATGGGGATCAACAAGGAATACTCATAAATACCACCTTGTATGTTGGTCGGACTTATCTTGGCCAAAGAAATTCGAAGGATGGGGAGTCAAAAATATTCATTGGTTCAACATAGCTCTCCGTCTTAAGACTTTTTGGAGAGTCCTCTTTAGTGATAGTCTTTGGCATAGAGTTCTTATATCTAAATATCTGAGGCATTCCACTGTTATCTCTTGGCTCCGGGAGAAAAAGTTCAATACCAGGGGTGTATCAACAATCTAGAGGGGGTTTATTCAAACTCTTCCCTGGATGGGATCCCATCTTACTTGGCAAGTAGGGAATGGTAATGATATTCTGATTGGTACTGACCCTGTGATTGGTAACCCTGCTTCTTTTCACTTCCCTGAAGATCTGAGAACATATTTGGAGGACCTGGGAATTAATACACTTGCACAGACACAAAATTCTTTACCAGATGCTCTTCACTACTGGTTTACTGCTGAAGAATTATATCTGGAAGGTGATTGGAAAAATATCTGGAACTCTTTTATCAGGTGCCTGGATCTGAATGGCATTCGATTAACTTCTGAGTTTGACTCGCTGATTTGGGAATACAATAAAATTAATGGTTTGATCTCTGCTGATAAAGTCTATGAATGTATTGTCAATTCATATCAACCAAATCTGGGTAGCCGACTGTACACCACACGTTGGCCAAGTCTCCTCCCAAGGAAGATCGGATGTTTTACATGGCTGGTATTGAAAAATAAAATTCTTACCTAGGACAATTTACAGAAGAGAGGGAAAATAGGGCCAGGCATTTGCACCATGTGTTTGCAAGTGAAGAAACTGTCCACCACATTTTCACAAGTTGTCCGATTTGGAGATGTATATTGGGGGTTGTTTGTGATCAGTTGCAGCTAAGTATACCTCCTGTAGCTAACTCTATTTCTGTTTTTTTTAATGATTGGGTCGCCTCCTATCACTGTAGCTCGGCACTGTATTACATACCTCATTTTGCGATTTGGGCTGTTTGGAAAGCTCGTAACAGAGCTGTTTTTTATGGTATTAAGGTAAATATTCTGTGTGTTATGCACCATATATTAAATGCTGCACATATATCATCTTCTCGGCCTGTCAGCAAAGGAAAAAAAAATCAGACAGATAGATCGGGCCTAGACCGCTTATGATTTTCCCATGTGGTTACTTCGATGGAGCATCTACTTCTTCAGCAGCGGGCATTGGTTTTTGTTTGTATCTCAATGAGAATCACCGTCTCGAATTTGCGTTGGGGGTTGGACATGGATCCAATACAAAAGCAGAACTTCTTGGTCTCTGGGCAGTTCTGCACTCATCCCAAATGATGGGAATCCCTTTAGCCCGCATTTACGGTGACTCACAGATCATTATCAACTGGGCTAAAATTATTTCTGCTCTCTCCCCACCAGAGCTCCTTCACTGGTGCAGGGAATCACAAAAGCTTCTTAAAAGCTTCAAAGATCTCTCCATCAGTCACATCTATCGGGAATACAATGGGATTGCAGACCGTCTTTCAAAACAAGCACTCACTTACTCTCTCGGTATTGGGTGTTTTTATGAATTTTTTGATGACCATTTGGTTTCAAGTGACTCTTTCCAGCTCCTTTGAGCGTGTATTGGGGATTTCTCCCCTTTATTTTGGACTTGTACTGTATGTTGATTGAGTGTCTCTTTTGGACCGCAGCTCTGGTCCTATGTTTCCCGATAGATAGGAATGATGAAGAACGATCATTAACATGATGAGGCAGATTTCTGATGGGAACTCTTGTTATTGCAATCCATTCCCTCCGGCTACAATTGGACGTGATCCATGATGTCTTGATGTATTCTTTGCTGATGTATTCCCTTCTGGGCGGCTGTTACCAAGGCCCTTTGATTCTTATAAAAAATAACAAGGTCTGATTTTTTCTTCCTGAAGAAGAAAAAAAAAAAAAAACTCCACATACANATAAAAACGTTGAAAAAACAAACAACTAAAATTAAATTAGAAATACAAATTTCATAAATAAAACAAATATAACAATATTCTTCCCCCACTCAAATACTTCATCGCTCCACATACATAAGAACTTCCAAAAAAAACAACTAAAATTAAATTAGAAATACAAATTTCATAAATAAAATAAATATAACATTATTCTTCCCCACTCAAATACTTCGTCGCATATGAGCAAGAGGTGTAATCGGTTGCATGATAGTGAGTATATGCCAAATGACTTTATATCTTAAATTACAAGAGAGATCTAATATAATACAACTTGATATTTTAAATTACAAGAGAGATCAAGTATGTTAGAGATCTTGTGAAATAAATAAACCCCGATTATTTTACAATCAAATCATGGACCATTGCTAATATTATTTTAGTATATGATTAATATTATTTTAGTATATGATGAAAAATTGCTAATATTTACAATAGAGTGGTGGTTTTTTTTAAAAATTGATGGTGGTTAGGTCTTTTGAAGTAGGCGTTGCTATCTTTTGATTGGGATCCAAGATTGGGCCCTTGAAGTCCATATTGTTACGTCCTTGTTTAAGTTAAAGTGTCCTCATTTTCTCCATGAGATGAGGAAATTTGTTGAGTATAGATTTGACAAAAGTTAAGAAGCAATGGGTGATAATTGCCCTTGATTACTCACAATATACTAAGTGTAATATTGATGACAAGTATGTATGGTTCAAAGATTGAGGAAGATGTCCTACTCAAAGGATTGTTGGTACTTTTGAATTTAATTCCATAGGCACAAGAGGGATTTCTTTCTCTAGATGAGATAGCTCATACAATTTAAGCTATGAAAGATAAATTACATTATGAATGCCCAAATGCATTGGAAGTTCCAATTTGAATGCATTTTTGTGCACTTGCTAAAAGATAGTGTAAGGTCCATAATGAAAGGGAAGGAGTTTGTGATGCTTCTTATTCTTCAATCACTACTAGACATAGTCACCAACATAAAATGGAGAGGATAATCAGTGGTTATCATGAAACTATTTGTACTTAGCTTAGCGGCTATTGCCATGCAATGTGAACTTTGTGATGAAGATTTATAATGTGTTGACCAAAGGTGGAGTAATAGGTTGGATACCATAGCAACCTTTAAATGCATTATGATTGGTAGAATCATGTATTGCTTGACTATAACTGTGATGTATGATAAAATGGTAGTGTATTGATTTTTGTGTTTATTGAACTGAGTGTAGAGAGAATAAACCAAGGTATGGTTGATCACTTTAGTTTGGGTGATGGTTTGGGTATTAAGGGTGATATAATATCTTAATTTGCAACAAGTTTCCATAGTGTTTTCCAAAAGTGGCTAATAAATCAAGACTCTTGATAAAAAATCATGGAGTGGGAGGATGAAAGGAGTCCAAATATGTTCAATAATAAAGTAGTAGTTTGAGAAGCATTAATAGTCTTTGTGAAAGAAATTAAATACTTCCATTATGGAAAATTAAAACAATCACGAAAATGGAGTCATGTTTACAAAAGGTGGGTGGAAGGCTACTAATGAAATCAAAAGAGATGGATTCCCAAAGGTTGAGAAGGGATAGAGGCAAGTTGGTAGAGGCCTAGTTTTCTATTGTTGGGTTAGGAATGACTACAAGAAACACACCTGTAGATAAATTCATCTATAAGTTTTCACATTGATGGACAATAGAATTAGCACTACAAGTTGAGAGTTTTCCAAGTGCCAAAATGCCATCATATGTCAAAGAATTGGTTTCATGAAGAAAAATGAAGCAGTTTGGTTTGTGGGGAACATAAAGTTGATTCAATTTGTATAATCAACCATAATGAATAGTAGTGTAGGAAGGTTGTCTGGTTAATGGTTGTTGGTTTTCACAATGCTTGCACCATAAAGCTTAAGAAGGGGTAAGAAGTGTCCGATGCTCATAATTTGCACAATGAAAGTTCATAATGTGCATGGCATGAGCTAGGGAGAGATGAGCATGTCAACCATTTTATTGGTACTTATTTTGTTGTATTTAATGAGTAAATGAAATTGTTGTATATATGAATCTCACTTGAGATGGTGTTGTTCCTTCAACTCAGAATTTGCATTTTAAAAAAAATACTATGATTATCATTGTGTGAGATGGCCTTCTTACCAAGAATATAGTTCCTCCATCGTTTTAGTGTTTGTACTAAGATGCATATAATTTTTTTTAGATGTGCTTTAAATGAGTTTAGTTGAAGATAATGATTATAAATGGTAGTTGATTTGGTGTCCTACTTTTTTTTAAGTATGATTCCTACAGAAAATTGGAATGCATATGTCTCAATATCAAATGACTATTCTAATTTTGGAAGTTAAATATCTTGCTTTATACATAACCTTATTTTAACTTGCTCAAAATCTTGTTGTGTCGTGAGGGACCAATTGAAATATTTCTTGTTGGAGAGTTGATATACGGGGAAAGAAAGATGATATATATGTCTATTGAATTTTCTTTATTAATTGAGGTCACAAAAATAACTTTGAGTTTAGTTGTGGAAGTAAGAGTGGGCCATTGAGTGATTGAATCAAGTTTAGTAAGATCTACAAGAAGACCACACTAATCAATGGGAAAACCCATGTAAGAGATGGAATTATGGTTAAAATAGATTTCTTTAGTTTGACTTGTACTTGATGGTTTCATAGGAGTTCAAGTGTAGTCTATGTAGGATGGAAACAATGCTCCCAAGTTTCGATTAAGATAAGTATAACAACAAGGTATAACACACCAAATTTTTTGAATGTGGCTTGAAAACATCGTTTGTATTCCTCATAAATGTAGTTGGGGCATTGGTGAGACCAAAAGGAATTAGAATCCATTCAGACATCATCTGAATTTTATTTTAAAACTATTTTCCAACTAACACATGACTCCATATGCAATTAGTGCTAACTATATGTGAGGTTTGTCCTTGTAAAATACTATTAAGATGATTAAGTAGATCATTGATATGCAAAATAGTATACTATTTTTTTATTACAATTTCATTAAGGGCTTGGTAATCAATGCCATTCTCCTTTTTCTTGATTGTAAATGATAAATGCCAATGAGCCACAAGGAGATGAAATTGGTTTAATCTGGTGGTCATTGTTAGAAGTTGAATCTATTTTTGCATTTGAGTGTGCTTCACAAGAGAGAGGTGGTCAGTTGGGTATTTATGAAGGGAAATGTCAATAACGAGATCAATCGAATGATTGATGGAATAGGGTAGAGGTAGGCCTTTAGGCATGGAAAAAAACATCAATGTATGTATTCAAAAAAGTATTATAGGTAAGGGAGGGGAAAATTATCTATATTATCCTCTTTGAGTTGTTAGATCATGCTTAAATTAATACATAATTTGAAGGATGATTGATGAAGAACAATTGTGTGAGGAGGTGGGGAAGAGTATAAGTGGTAATTGTAGCCCTACAAATCTAAGGTATATGTATTATGTCTCCCATCATTAATGGAATTAAGATCAATTTTATAGGGTCACACTAATATAAGGGTGGCAGAATTGAAAGAGACCACATCATAGTCTATACTGGCAATGTAGGGATCAATGGAAATAATGTCAATGCACTAATCAATGGAAGAAATATCTAGCAAAACTTGGTGATGAGATTAAGAGTGAGATGATGTTCACCTAGCCAATGTGGTAGGGTTGAGGGTGAGGGGTGATGTGAATATGAAGCTCCAAAACCAAGGTTGGTATTTTAGTTTCTGTTCACACCCATTGTCAATAATAAGTTGGGGCATGTGCTCCTTGATCTAGCAATTTTGATGAAAGAGCAAGGACTTCATTTCTAGTGTAGAGGTGGTCATTAGTGATAAGATTTGGGTTATTAATAATTTCAATTTGAAGAGTATATTTTCATCCAACCCTTCCATGATGAGAAGTTGAATAAATAGTTGTAATTCAATTAAAAAGATTAAAATAGGTACAATGATAATTTGCTATGTTTTTTATTAAGTGATAACTTGCATGATTTTATTAAGAAATAGATAATGAAATTCATGATGGGTTGTATGTGCATTAAACATTTAGAAAATTTGCAAACACTAAGCCATATGTGTTTTCTTTGGCGATTTATTAACACCAAGTCAGGCATGTTTTCTTTGGAGGAATTTCAAAGTATTAAAAATGACAGTGTAAACCTTTAGACACAATTCCAGAGTCAAACAATTTTGTCACCCATGTATGAGTTTTTTTGTATCGTTATGATTCAAGTGAATATGACATATTGGATTCATATCCTAAGCATATCATAATCTTGTCTAACCATTAGATTCATGTTCATTGTAGATATCATTAGAAAATAATTAATTCTAGTATACCTTGAGGCATTTGTTCAAGGGTGGCAGTTTTATCAAGATATTATAAGAGTCATGCATAGATCATACTTACCTTATAGGTCTCTAGGAATACACAAATCTAGCATGATTGTATTAATTTATTAGCATTTAGGTTAATATGTCTATGATTTGAAGCTTCCTAAGGTCCATACAAGAACAAAGATAAAGGAAGTTACTCATCAATACCACAGGGTATGTTATATTTTATTCGTATTGATGACATTGACTATTCACTTATGTCTAAAAGCATGAAACAATGTGTGAGATAGTGGATCGTGGATCATAATCCTTAATACATAGATTGGTGATAACATAAATTATGTTACCTTCTCCTTAACTTTATTAATATTACATGAGCATTAAAATGTTGTTGGATAAGCATTAAGGTTGTAAAGGATACATCTCATTAATCTTGGATTTGGGATGAGACAAAGGGAAAAATACTTATGGGGCATTCTCAAATATTTGACACTTTAAGTATCATCACACTTCTAAGTTGCTAGAAATGGCAAGAAGAAATTCCACGAGTGCAATATATAAAGATGCATAGAATTGAGGGAAGGGGAATGATTAGAGGAGTGAGTAATGGATGATGCAAAAAAAGCAATGAACATAATCATAATTCCCGATATGTAATCACAATTTTAGTTTTTGTGTTGTTGAGAAGGTCTATTTTGTGGACAATTATATCTAGAATTGATTAAGAACATACATTTTACAATTGATCTCAATAGAGGTTGTTATCCCAAACAAAGAAAAACTATGCATTATGTTTATGGTGAGCTTGTACAAACCTATAGAATCTGATTGGATTGTTAAGATATTTACATTCAAGTATTAATTATATGTTTTATTTCAATTAAGTATATACTACAATAATGGGATGCCATGAACTACATATAAGTGGTCCAAAGGAGGATGAATGTTCTCAAATAGTAATAAAATTTTAGATATCAATTTTATAACCATGGCATGACTTATAATAGGTAGATACATAACATTGGCACTGCAATAATGGGATTGTTAAGATAATTACATTCAAGTATTAATTATGTGTTTTATTTCCATTAAGCATATATTGCAATAATGGGATGCCATGAACTACATATAAGTGGTCCAAAGGCCAATGAATGTTCTCAAATAGTAATAAAAGGTTAGATATCGATGCTATAACTATGTCATGACTTATAATAGGTAGATACATAACATTGGCAATGCAACAAAATAACTACAAATCAACATACTAAAAAGTTTTAGAGAGAGGGAATATGTGAACATGAAGAAAGAGATATGGTCTTATTTCCTTGGGTTCACTCGATGTCTATTGTTGTCTCTTCAAAATTTACACTAAGCCACAATTTTATAGTAAATATTGGTAATAAATTTCCAAAGGCATTGCAATTTACCCCTGTAACCCATGACCAATTCTTTTGGTGCTAAGAAGAGCCAATAACATAGGAAAATATAACAAAGGAAATGACATTGTGAGTGTGGGATCTAAACACATTAAGTATGTACATTAAATGTGATTCCAATCATCACATTGACAAGGATAGAAAATATGCATAGCACATGAATTCAAGCAAAGATTAAAAAACGACTATAAAGTATCCAAGATTCTCTTGGAATCTTTCATTATGTGACACTTATAATAGTGAATATGCCAATACAATGGTAGGATTGTTTCAGCACAAATGATGTGATGGATTTAATGTTGTGGAATGGTAAAACATATCAAGGAAGAGTTATCTGATAGATTTAATATCGTGGGATGGTACATCATATCAAGAAATAGATGAAAGTAAACAAAAATAGAGATGATTTTAGTCTTTATATGCCAAAGGCAAATAATGAGTGTTAAATATTGATTCTTTCTCATAACTCACATTCATCCATCCTTTGTGTAGTATCAATCACCTCGAAGTGGGATATGGGAACCATGACTACGTTAGTTATGAACCAAGAATGGTCTAATTATCCAAGTTAGGTTAGGTTTAATCAAGTAGTTTAGGGGAAGACAACAAGGTCTTGTGCCATAAACGAAGATTCTTGGGTTCAATCACCATGAAAAAGACCTACTTGACCCACAAAACATGCCCTCTTTTGGGGATATTTCAACTATGAGAGGCTTACCAAGGGACATTATTGTTTTTTTTTCATGGTTTAAAAAATTAGGACTAATGCGTTTTTGGGTTTTAACAATGATTAGGGAAAGACATCAAGTTACTTAGGTATTTAACAAAATTTCTTAGTCTCAAGCATCATAGAAGTTGCAATGAAACACCACATAGGACATTTTATGGGATATATGAACTCTAAGTGGGATATGGGCTTCAACAATTCTTTTTGGGTAGCAATGGTGGCTTTAAGGCACTAATAACGATGTAAAAGGAAAGAAAGGTTCTTACAACCAAAAATGGATCTTTCATACTTAAGCATTGTGAACAAGGTCTCCAACCACAACACATGCCCTCTCTATGGGTTCTTTCACCTCCAAGTGACACCCCATGCATTGTTAGGCTATGTTACACAAAGGGGATGGGTCTATGGATATTGACTATGACCAAGAGAGAAAAATAGGTCCTATTCCCTTAAAGTACCAAATATTTAATTTTCAGACATGTAAGGGTGAGGGAGTTTTAGATGTTTATTACTTTATGTAAAAATAACACATGTGTGCCAACCGAATTGTGTATGCACTTTTATAACTAAAACACGTGAACTTTCATAACATGCACATGTTCCTATGAATTTAAACAAAGGTGGGATTGTCTCTTTTACTTCATATGTTGCATGATTATCATCATCTCCGTTTTATATGAGGTTTTAAAATATGTTGAAATTACACACACTTATAGATCTTTATATGTAGATTCCATATATATATATATATATATATATAATATTGGTTTCTATTTTTATTCAAATTATTGTGTTATAATTCTCAAATACATAGGTTTTTTGTTTCTACCATAAAATTTGTATTGCCTCGTTTATCTAAAGAACGACTTATCTAGAGAACAATTTATATGGTGCACAACTACAAACAAACAAACACACACAAAATAAATTAATTAATTAATTATGGTTGGTTATGTTAGGACTCTCAAAACTAATGGTGACCCTTGACATTATAATTTCATGGTTTAACTAATAAAAAATTAACTTTGAAAAATATGAGAAAATAGCAGCGCAGAAGAACTATTTTTCAGATGAATAAAAGTTATTTATTATGGAAGGTAATTTGATTTTTTATATTTTAAACACCATATTCTAATAAATTGCCCATGTATGTCTAATAATTCCTTCTAATCAACATCTTGTTGTTTTGTTTTCATTGCAATTAACATGTCATGGGAGAAAAACATTAACTTGCACTAGCTCAAGCACACCATTTTGTTCCTAGATAACCATATAGACAAATTGCATAACAAGGCAAAACCCTAAAATCATTTTTATAACTATCCCAAAATAAACTCAACACTATCTTGAAATATGACAACATTTCATTGTATCATTCCATCTAGCTAAAATTAGTTCTTATTAGTCCCAACCTTGTAGGTAGGTGACTATATGTTCCATGTTTTTTATTAATAACACAAGTAAAAAAAACAATGTTTTCAAACTTTGTTTTTTATAAAGTTTGTTTAGTTTTTTTAATAATTTAATAATGTTAAATTTGGATAATGTGATCTTAATCATATGATAGATTTTATCTTTAATATTTTAGATAAATAATAAATTAAAAAATAAGGTGAAGGTGGTAAACCTTTAAAAGGCGGGATGCACTAGGTTTTAAACGTTTGTCATCTTGTAGAGGATGCGAGTGTTGTGCAACTTCACATGACAACTCCTTGGAATGTTAAACCTAGAAGCTTGGTCTCATGCTCTTGAGACTTTCATTACTTGCATCAAACTACACCCTAGATGATGAGGCCCTTTCTTTAGTTGATGTAGGATGCTTTGCATGCTCATTGCATCCAGAGCCATTTACTAGATCCAAATAACCTTATAGAGGAACTACTGTATGGTTTCACCACCCTGTCCCACTAATCCTAAAAGGGGTAGTTGTCGTGAAGTTGAAGAACATGTGGGGTTTAGAGAAGGAGATGTCTATGGGTGCTAGAAGCACTACGCAGTTTGGAAACAATGGTATTTATGGACTAGTTAAAGGCACGTGGATGCATGAAGTTAAGTAGCATACATGGGCGAAGTTGGACCAGACCATAAAACTTCGATGGTTAGGCATTCACGAGTGCTCTAAGTTCGACAAGATACCAAGTATGAAACAATGGTATCTTTGGAGCACTTGTGGGCACACATATTCCTGAAGTTGAATGGAATATAAGGTTTATTTCGATCTTCTGTGAAGTTTGTCACTGAAAATTTTCTATGAAACAAAGCACCATGGGACAAATTATAATTTGCAAGGGTGTACTTATTTTTAAGGCAATGTCAGCAATAACATGTGATTTCTGGTTGCTCAATTGGGCGTTTAACTTCAATCCTTCACTGTGATAATTTTCGAGCACTTGTGTTGAAGACTATGGAGGTTAAGTGTTTAGTAGATGTTGGATTTTCCATTGATGTGTATGTCCCCATTGCATTATCCATTCACGTTAATAGTTATATCCATAACCACATACTTTTTAATTTATTACATGTAAATTATTACCCTGCAAGACCTAGGCGCCTATGCATTGAGAATTCTTGTAGGAGAAATGCATATTCAGTCTATTGTGTATTTTTATATCTTCATCATTAACACGTGAAATCTAATGCTCTATTCACAATTTTCACTTTTAAGTTTTCCATATTGTGACTTTGTTATAAAGGTACAAACACATCATATATGTATGCTTGTTGGGCTTAGTATTCTTATGATTTTAGGTTCATCATAGTTATGGTTGACTTGCTTAATAATCAATAAGGACATTTTTGGAGTATAAACACATTTTTTTTTTAATGAAGTGGCAACATTGCAGGTATTTGTTCCAATTTTCTTCAAATATTTTGTTTGGTAATTAGTGTGTATCATCTCCTTGAATCAAGTTCAGCTCTTAAACATAATATTATTTTCCCCATCTCAACCCGCATATTTAATCCATGTTTTTATAAACAAAAATGTAATTTTTTTTAAAAGGGACTATGTTTCTTTACAATAGTAAACTAAACTAAAAATCAATATGTAGAAACTTATTTTCATTAGAGCTTCACAATTTGAAATCTTGCCACATAAATGAGCGTGTAAGAATTAAGAACCAAAGATTAGAACGATAATTAATATATCTTTATATACACAAGTCAATAGTAATGAATGGAACAATAATTGGTACTTAGAAATCTTTGGTCATACTAGAGAAACTAATAATTATTAGTGAACTAAATATGGGGAGTTGGACAAAAGTAGTTTTCTCTAGTTAGAGCGAAACTTCTACAATATCTATCGACTAACATAATACGCATTGTTTTTAAAATATAACAAATTGATAATTCAACAAATTCTAAAAAGAAAATTTAATTTTGAATCAAATATTTAAACAAATAAAATAAAATTTGATAATTCAAATAACAAATTACCAATTGTAAAAAAAAAATTCAATATTTTTAACCTAATCAATTTTAATAAAATACTTTAAATACAAAAAATACTAAAAAAAAGTTTTTTAATCTAATCAATTTTAAATTGATTAATAAAAACTCTAAACAATGTTTTTTAATCTCATCAATCTTTTTTTTAATAATTTCAAAACGATATTCAACAATGAAAGGATTAGGATTAATCAATTTTGAATTGATTAATAAAAACTTTAAATACAAAAAATACTAAAGAATGTTTTTTAATCTAATCAATCTTTTTTTTAAATAATTTCAAAACGATATTCAACAATCAAGGGAGGTGTATTGCATATTTCCTACCCTTGAATTGAAAATTATTACTAGTTCCTTGAATTATATAGCTATCCTTCCACTTCATGGGTAGATAAAGACAACACAAAAATACTAGAGAAATGGTTGGATGAGAGTAGAAGATGTCAAAGTTAGAGTAAGTAGTGTTTATCCTTTTATTTACTTTATTTTGGTTTATTTTTACTTTGTCATCCTATTGGATCCATAAAATTTATGTTAAGAATTGGATAATAAAAAAAATCTTTAATTTAATTAATTTTAAATATTTGTTTTCAAACATATAAAAAAATTAGAAATGAATAAAAACCTTTTACAAAGTTAAAATGATGTAATATAATTTAGATAATACATTATAATACATCTCAACATTTTTTTTAACTCAGTTAATAAATTTAAAATTAAAAAAAAATACATTCCTTAAAAAAAACTTAAAAAAAAACTTAATTAGTTGTCTTTAATTTGTTTAACAAATAATAATCTTTTTGTAAGCAAGTATGGAATTATATTCCTTCAGAAAATATATTTACATGCTTGAGACCTCATATCCAAAAGAAGGAAAACCTTTCTTCCGTGATTTTCTGGCTACTGAGCATAGAGAATTATTAAGAAAAATTCAAAATGAACCTCTCTCCCATGGGAGAAAATAGGGTTCCAAGACTTACTGGCATATCCTCCTATAATTGTTTAGAGAATCCACTGATGATTAACCAACTAGACATAGTTTTATTTTTACATATTGTAAGCAAACACATAGTATTCAAAAGAGATTACAATATTCCTACAAAGAGACATGAAAACCACAAAAACCATAAGAGAACTAGAGCATCAAGAGACAATGTGGTCACCACCCGATTTTCCCATCAGAACGACCTTCGTTGATGTAGAGACCTTGCTTCCTTCGCTCAATAGCCTATGGATGAAATGAATTCCCATCTTCTGAGCAATTAATGATGTCGATTTTCATATGCATCAATCATGAGTCTTCGTTGTGTTCTCTAAAAAATTGTATCATCTATTCATCCCACTTTTCCTTCTCCACCCAAGAAATCATAACGTTTGCCATACCTATCCATATGAGTGTACATCGTCCCTAGGTCTTGAATCTAGTTGGCTTCCACTTCCCAAGCCTCATCCAACTTAACATTCTCCAACTCAACCTAGAGATCCTCCTCCATCCCAACAATATCATTTTGAATGCCTTAAGGCACCATGGATTTAAAAAGGTTGGCCATGTGAGTAGTATTCATCTAGTTTTTGGTAGGCTTCTTTAGCTTTACCTCCTCCTTTCCCTTAGCTTATCCACCAGCTCTGCAAGCACATGTTTCCATTTCCCTGAACTCTCAACACCATAGACCTCTCAAGTCACCAAATCTCTTAGCGTTCGGTTCATCGCCACACATTGGCCTCAACAATGATGATACAATTCCAAAGTCTGACCTACCCTACCATTCTGCTAAAACCATTCACCCATAAATTCACATGATGCCAGCATTAATTCAACCAAGGTAGAGGTAGAGGCTCGTACACTTGGTACAACCACTAGTCTACACCAAAGACATTCCCCGCAAAACTAACTGAAAATCACTTTGTGTCCTATAGTGTCACCTGCCCATAAAATCTACAGCAAAAAATATTTCACATGCAACAGAGTTATAAATGCTGTGACGACAACATTGTGGACCGTTGGATCTCAACCTGTTTGAGATCCAATGACCCACAATGCTACCACCACAACATTTATTACTCTATTGCATAATGAATATTGTTCGCCAAAATCTACCAATGTCCCATCTACCATCATTCCACCTTTCATCATTAAATTCCACAGGCTAGCACACATGTCCATGCGTTGACCCATCATGTTAAAATGCCTACACTTAGAGACACCTCCACTTGCTCAAATGCTTCTCGACTTTATCCAGGGAACAAATAATATTATTAATAATTTAATGTTACTAAATTCATAAAATTAATGTTAATTGATCGAATTTAAAAACTATTTATTATTAATTTATTTTGACGAGTACTAGTGTTTTAGAAATTAATTGAATATATTTAATATATAATGATAATATTTATAATAAAAAAATCGCAGGAAAGACTAAGTTGTCTACATCTCTTGTTCTTTCATATATACATAATTCTATCCTCCACCTATATATATTTTGTAAAATCAATTTATAATAAATATTTTGTATTGGGATATTCATGTGTTTTCCTAACCTAATTTTGTCAATTGAATCACTGCATTTGAAGTTATGTGTAATCCATCGATTCTCAATCCATGTCCAGCTGGCTTTTTGTCTTCGTTTATCTCTTGGCAAACAACTTATCAATTTAAGAAATTAATTGAATCTCATCAACTCATTTTGAGTAGCTCCAAGTTTACCACCAACCAAATGACCGAGAACTGGCAATTTTAGATTACTCAAGTTGGAGAATGGGAACCATGGCTTGAATCCAAAAATCTATGACCGTTTGTCATCATATCTTGAGTAATCACCTCTAGATATCTTGAATAAGAAGAACTATGTCTCTTGAAGATACCTTAGTATTATTTGGAAACAGATATTTTACAAGCTCCACATACTTGTTCGTACAATAAAGGAAGTTTTAAAAAGTATTTTCATCCTATTTTGAACGCAATTCTATATTTATAATGAGCTTCTTTTTTTCCAGACGAAAAAAGCACTCTTTGGTATTCTATTGAATCAAAAGTGTTTTGTACATCAGCATAAAATTTGAAAGACCAAAATGTAGTGGTCACATAAACAGTCAGCCATTCATCAACACATAAACCAGCACTCCAGCCATAATAAACAGCATAATAACCCACTACTAAAAATACTAAAACAAACTAGTCAATATCCAGAGCACTATGTCATAAAACAATGAGCTTTACAAAGCTGTTACGCTATTCTTAACATAGACCAACTAGTATGAGCACCAAGTCTCATCCACCATTAAGTTAGAACTAACAATTGTCACACTAAACAATATTTAATTAAAAATGTAGTCTATAGATAGGAAGATGACCTAATTCATTATCGCCACCTTTAAACATTTAATTTTTGACAACCAATTTCTCATTCATCATGAAACTTGGACGTAGCCAAATGTCACCACCCTTCATATTTGAACCATAGAGGTAATATACAAGTTTAATATTCCCTTTTAAAGAGTGAGTAAACACACAACAAAGATTTTGAATCATAGAGAAATGAATTTACCTGTTGTAAAAATGGAGCATTTTTCAGTAGCCCATTTCAAATTTAAACAACATAAATATGTAAATAATTTTAACAGTCATGAGATTTCCATATTCCAGAAATATTGCACACAAATATTGAGAATACCAAATTCCAAAAAAATCACAAACTAAATTCCAAAAAAATCTTAAAAAAATGAACCTATATGAATGTTAGTTGGGTGGTTCCATAAATGTGCTTCACGTTTTTTTGCAAGCATGGTGCCAAAAACATGTGCAGCAATCTCTCAATCGATGGCTTAAAAATACCTCGATCGAAGGCTTAAACGAACCTCGATCGGGGGCTTAAGAGCTTGACCGAGGTTCTAACGACCGCTCTCCTTTCCCAAACAACGAAAACATAAGAGCTCGACTGAGGTTAGATAATGACCCCTCTCCTTCCCCAAACAACTTCTCACAACCATGCCTTCGATTCCACCAAGTAGGTGCACCAACAACCTTCCTCTATTTTTTTATGTTGTTATTTAAAACAATTTTATTTATTATTTGTTTTTGTAAATTTATATCAAATGTGTATTGGCAAGTAGAAATGCTCTCGTATTACATTTTTGGAAATTAAATGGCAATATTTATGTTGTCGATTTCTTTTTCAATAGATTTAACCAAACTGTGAAAAAAAATCATTGAAACCTAAATTTTATATATATATATTAAATACGTTTTTAATTTTTAAATTTAAGTTTTATTCAAATTTACTTAAGTTTTAAATATCTATGTTTACATCAAGTGATAGTGATTAAGGTGCTGATTTTATTTTAAAATGTGTATTAGCAAGCATAAATGATGCCTGGTTTTTTCAATCCTTTGAGAATACCAGGATGATTGAAAGAAAAAAATACACATTCGAAAATAAAACCAAGAACCATGTGAAAATTGATTGACGAAAAACCATGAATTGTCAAGCAAATATCTTTTTAATTTTAAATTTAAGTTTCATTTATTTATTTAAGTTTTAAATATCTATGTTTATGATGATGATTAATGTCCACTAAGACCAACTTTGGTCTATTCGGACCTTAAGAAGGATAATACTTGGTTTACTTTAAAATCTTGTTCATGTGCTCAAAAAGCTTTCCAAACTCAATATAGTTTTGAAAAATTAGGAGCTTATAAATGTTTGTATTGTAGCAAATACTATGAAACCGATATCTAATGTGGGTGTAAACATGACACTTTAAGAGAAAGTGATTTTCATCCTCAACGCTCATAGACTCACACAGATGGAAAACCCTTTCCGCCCATGGAGTTTTAGAAATAGATCAACACCGTGTTTCACTATGGAGTTCATGAGAGTTCGTTCTAATCTTGGTTATATCAATTTTCCTCCGGGAACTAGTTACTATCGAGGGATACTTCTGATCTTCCAAATTAGCATTAATGACCTCCTTATAGTCTCTTAATTTTCTCTTAACGGCTAAAGTTTCCTCACACCACAACTTCTCTTTATACTGAGAAGTAATAATATTCTTGACATTATCTGCAATGTTTATGTTGCCGGTTTTATTTTAAAATGTGTACTGACAATCAGAAATGTTGCGTGTTTCTTTTCAATCCTCTGAGAATGCCAAAAGGATTGGAAAAAATAAAAAATAAACATTTGCAAATAAAATCAAAAACCACGTGAAAACTGATTGAATTACCAAGAGCCATGTCAAAATTGATTGAATTACCAAAAAAACATGTAAAAAATAGTAACAAGTGACTATTATTTTTTAATAAAACCACATAAAAATAATTAATATAAAATAAAAACAAATTATTAAATATATATTTAGTCTTAAAATTTAAAAGTTAATTTTTATTTTTTTCTAATATTCAATTTAGTATATAATTTTTATACATAATAAAGTTTATATAAAAAATTATATCTTATAATTAATAATTTATATATACATATACACTGTATAAAATTAGAATATCAAATTGTATATGCATAATAGAATATCAGATTTTAAATTAATATATAACGTGCATAAAATTATTATTATTATTATTATTATTATTATTATTATTATATATAATAATTAAAATATATATATTAACTTAAAAAGTTATAATATTTTTATAATTAAAATATAAAATTAAAAATAAACAAATATATATAATTAATTTTAATTTTCAAATATAAATAATTTTGATAAGTGGCCAATATTAATTAATTATTAAAAAATTATATTGATCAATTTTAAATTTTTATTTTTTATTTTTTATTTTTTAATATTTAATTTAATATAAGTAAAATTTTAAAATATTTAATTTATAATATACATTAATTAATTTTACAGTTATTTTTACACAAATTACAAATTAACATATCGTAAAACTACAATTTAATTTAAGTATTAAAATTACAATTACAAGATAGAATGGTAGCTCGCTGTGAAAAGAAAAAGGTTACAATAAAAGCTCTTGTAAACATGTCCTCATTAAATCAACTTAGCACATGCTCATGAGTTTAATCAATATATAAGCACGATTAAATGTGTCATAATGGAATGTCATGTGTAGAGACTTCTTCAAAGTGGAGTTCATTGCTTCGTGCTCAAAGGAGCACGAGAGGATATGAGGTGGTCCCATGGGGCGTGTCTCGTCATCATTCTCATTCACCGAGGCACGAGGCCACACTAGGGTCAGCTACCACTAGATACATTAGTGGACGAGGTAGTGTGTTAGTTCATCCAACGATATACATCCAAATCCCAAGGTGGAGGAGGTGCGCCAAGACACAGGTTCATTAAGCGCATATTTATATTTTTAGATACGTTTTCAATAAGGTTTTGATATAGAACATGTTTAATTTCACTTGCAAGTTATAATGTATATTTTGACTGACATTTTTGTTTTTATTTGGATCGTAGGTGCCCCTGGGGGATCTTATGATGATCAGGTCGCTCGTATCACCCTTGCTGATATTACCACCGAGCGAGACTAGGTGCACTCATGTGTGTGTACACTCATGCAGGATTATCCTACTAGACACTCATTGCTTATGATGTTATCAACAATTGATGTCCACTGTCCCTCTATAGGAGAGTGGGACCTCCTAGTGACATTTGACGTTTTGCATGCCAAAGGAGAAGACATGGTGTTATGAGTCCCGATAAATGGGACACGGTGAAAGTCGCCACAAGAGGCCATGACGTCAAGGGAAATTTGTTTGAAATCCCTCTTGATTGTTCTCCCTATCAACCACTTAGAAACGGGGAGTTTAAGCTCGAGGATGCGACACCATATGTTTATGATAGATTTATTGGAGTGTGTGGTGTGCTCCCCCACCATGACCAAGTCCCTTTATACTTTGCAAAACATGTATATAAAAATTTTGTTTTAGAGATGCACTCGGATTACACCAACACCAGATCTGAATTCTTTGGTGTTGATATGGGACACAACTACCAGTATCCTGGAGCTCTCAAAGACCCTGATTTCGTGCCACCCCCTTTGAGCTTGGTATTGGTTCTAGGCAAGATGATTATCAGGTCCGAGGATGTAAGATTTTCACTGCCATGGGCAATGTTATTGTTGTTGTGCAGGGAGAGACATCCAGACTACCCCCTGCACCTGCATAGCTAGAGATAGAGTGGGTGGACAATGATCTCCTCAATTTTCTTAATGTGGAGACCTTACGGGGGTATGCTTGATTATCTCGAGATGCATACTTTCGGTTGTATTAAAAAAATGTAGCTCACTATGACAGGTATATTTTTGTACTATTATGTATGCTTTCATGTTACATCATATTATACATCGTAAATTGAATGCTCAATACTACTTAAAGGGTATTTTTTATTTCTCCATGTAGGGGACCACATTCATGGATGAGCTCTTTCATAGTGAGCCATCGATTGTTGGTCCTCAGTGAGGTCCATCCACCCACGATAGACATGAGGACCACCAAGGTCCTAACAAGATGGACTCAGTCATGGAGATACATTATAATTTACATGTTCCAATTCAACTTGCATGTATTAATCTCAATTTATAATCTATGTTATAATTCTTGATTCGATATTTTATGTTTTAGTTCAAATTGTACAGGGTAGAGGAAATACCGTTGCTTAGGATGATACACATGAGGACCGTCAAGGTCCTAACCAACCAGACTTGGACTTCAAGGTAAGTTTTAATTTATGTAATTCAATTCCCATTTAGTAATTTTGATTTATACTTTATGTTTTAATTCTTGAATTATAATTTATGTTTTAGTTTTAAGTATTAATTTCTAACTTATTAGATGTAATGGCTTCTTACACAGGAATCACTACATGTGGACGTCGATGTTGCCATCACTTTCTCACATGATTGGGATGCAACTCGTCCATGTGCCACCCTGATGAGGGCCCATTGAACCAGGTTCTAACCCACATGTCTTATATCATCATTGACTCGAGTCAGGTGAGTTTCACATCCATCCATTAGATTTTTTCACTTCTTGTTGAATATTATACATTGGTCAAAATCTAACTAACTTACAGAGTTCACAATTTTAACTTTTACAGTATGTTGAGATCGAGGGCTGCTTTAAAAACTTACCACATCAAGGCTAGAGGTCTACTACAAATGATAGCAGTTGCAGGGCCGATCAAGGGCCTAGTGTTGATAGCAACCATTGACTTGATGATGTATACATTTTCATGTTTTGAAAATTTTGTTATATATATATACTTTTATTATTTGAAATCTATGGACTATTTTAAAGTATATTTTATCATATTGACCTTCATGTGTATTTTGTTAGAATTTGAAATGGATCATCTTTTATATTACATCTAGATAGAGTTATTATGGTTATGTAAGTGTTTTGTCAGTTCAATTGAAAATTTAATGTACAATGATTACAATATAAAGGTTCAATTTCAATTACATTACAATAGCAAATTCAAGATTTAAAATTGAATTACATTACAATTTAAAAATTAAATTACAATTACATTTCTACACATTACAATTCAATTACAATTTACACATTGCAATTTAGTTACAATTTAAAACTTAAAATTAAATTTTCAAATTTAATGTATAATTTCAATTGAAATTTCAATGTGTAGTTACAATTTAAAAGTTCAATTTCAATTACATTACATTTGCAAATTCAAAATTCAAAATTCAATTACATTACATTTGCAAATTCAAAATTCAAAATTCAATTACATTACAATTTAAAATTTAAATTACAATTACATTACAATCTACAAATTGCAATTCAGTTACAATTTAAACATTGCAATTCAGTTACAATTTAAAAATTAAAATTTCAAATTTAATATGTAATTTCAATTGAAAATTCAATGGGTAGTTACGTTTTAAAACTTCAATTTCAATTACATTACATTTGCAAATTCAAATTTTAAAATTCAATTACATTACAATTTTAAATTTAAATTACAATTACATTGCAGTCTACACATTACAATTCAATTACAATTTACACATTGCAATTAAGTTACAATTTAAAATTTAAAATTTAGTGTGTAATTTCAATTGAAAATTCAATGTGTGGTTACAATTTAAAATTTCAATTTATCTATTACATTACAATTGCAAAATCAAAATTTAAAACTTAACTAGGTTACAATGATAAATTTAAATTACTATTTTACATTGTATAGGCGAATTTTAAATTACAATTATATTAAGGTTGTATAGGTGTTGCATCTCCTTATTTCTATCAAATAGAAGTTTGTGGTGTGTATGGAACATTCTATAGAAGTGGGAACATCTATCGTTGAATGTCTTAATTTAATGTGCAATTCCAATTGAAAAATCAATGTTTACTTACAATTTAAAAAATCAACTTCAATTACATTACAATTTAAAAATCAATTCCAAATTACAATTTGAGGATAAAGAGAAACCCATATTAGATTAGAAATAGTTATTTGTCATAGTTTATGGGGCACTTACCTTCACAATGAATAGAGGATCATTGTCTATATGAAAATTTGTTCTTGCAAAAGCGCATAGATAAAAGAAGACAAATTAAGAAATAATACTCATATGCTTTCGCATTATCTTGATACAAAATCAAATCCATGTACGACCATACATGAGTTACTTGCAATGGATGATGTACATGTTAGTTTTAGAAACTCAGTATTACAACATTGCATTCAATAAGTTAGCATGACAGCTAGGTCAATGTTGCAAGTGGCAAGTGTAGTTCATTCATCTAGCCAATGGGTCATAGAAATGCAAGTCTCCATAATACGATCGTGGTTAACTTCTGCCATCTTCCATCTTTTTGGATCACCTCTCTTCACCTTGATTTCTGTTAGATGTATGTGAGCTGCCACAACCAAATTACTGTATTGGCATGATATAGATTTAGGCATATAATCTCTGTAAATAATATAAGCACCATATTTTTTCACTCTTTCAAAAAAGTGGCCCATCAGAACTAGGTATCCAATTTGGTACGTAAACTCTCCATCTTAATATGGTCGCACCAACATGCTTTTAATTTTATTGATTGCACAACATCATGAGTCATTCTCTAGACTTGTGTTGTATCAAGTCATGTCTATATGCTCATGTGTTGAGGTGAGCTGTTAGTACTGAAGTCTTGTGAGTAATATCAAGACTATAGACTTGTGAGTAATATGATCAAGTCAAGTATTCTGATAGACGGTACCCTATGAGATGGACCTCCAGCTATGGAGATAAGCTTCTGAGTAATATCAAGTTGGTCTAGTGAGATATCAAGATTGTAGACTTGTACAGTAATATCAAGTCCTACCAATATCCTCATTTGTTGAGGTGGCATTGCTTATTGTAAAGTGCTTATACTATGTGAGGCATTACTAACCATGGTCATTCGAGATGGATAAAGATATTAAGTCTCCTCTAAAGATTGATCACCTCTATAGTGAATTACTTTATCATATGATTATATGGTCTAGGGTAATATATATGATCATTAGTATGTGTGACAATTATTCCGAGTATAATATGATAATATGGATAAACAATAAACACATGTGGACCATGCATTAACTGATAAATGATAAAGAGATAAAACATAGAAAAAGAGAAAGGATTAAAATTGTCCATGCATGCCTCGAGTGAACTCAAATTGTATAGGTTTAAGTAAATTCTTATTTGTAAATAAATAATGTATTAGTTCAAATAAGAAATATCTAAGTTCTCCATGCAAAAGATAAAAATAGTAAATAAAATCATTTGCATGGATGGCACTGAGTGAAGCACTATGACTCTCATTTAGTATCCTAAATTTGTGGTCATACTTTTAGTTGAAGATGGAGTTCAATTCAGTCAGTTCATATGCAATTCAGTTAGTTCGCATTTAGTTCAATAAGTTTACATTCAATTCAGTCAGTTCACATTCAATTCAGATAGTTCACATTCAGTTCAAGTTAGTTAGCATCCAGTTAAAGCTAATTATGGAAGGAGGGCACATATCTTGTGCATGATAAAGATTTCGAGGAAAATGACTTAACACCAGTGCATACATGGCGTTAATGTTTGCATGGGGAGGATCCCATGCACCAGTGTTAATGCTCCTCTAGTAAATTTGAATTTATAATGCATTGGTGCATGATTTTCATGCAACCACTCGCTAGAGTTTGCATGACATGGTATTTGGCTTGTTATTAATATGCTAGACATATGTCAAATTCATTATAGTTTATTACAGTGTTGTATTGGATCTCTCTTCTCTATTGCTAAGGTGACTTCTCTTATCGGTCAATCTGCTTATGTGTTGTAAACCATTCTCTACAAATCTATCTATCATACTCAAAGAATTGTTGGGTTTTTCATCCTCCATGTTTGGAGGGTTTTCCCAGGGTATATATTGTCTCTTATGGTTGAATGATTTATGTGGCTGATTTGTCTTATGAGATTCATATATACAGTGATTGATTAATAAAAGTTTTAAAGTTCAAGCATCTCATATTTTCTCAAAATACTAACATGGTATCAAAGCATAGGGCATGAAGGAACTTAGTTTTGTACAAAAAACTAAAGCCTACGTGATATTGAAGAGTTGAGCAAAATATTTCAACCATGACATCAATCTCCATTCAACCGAAAGATCGAATTGAAGGCACTTCCAAATTCAACACTTGGAAGGAAAGAGTGTTGAACATTCTTGAGGAGCATGATCTTGATTCATTCATGACCATTGTGGTAGAGGATCCTACCCCTAATGAGGGGAGAGTCAACTACAAGAATAATCAAGCAAAGGAAAACAGGATCATATATGGCTCGGTGAAGGACAATCTCATGTATGTTATCACTCCATTGAAGACTGCAAAGGAGTGTTTTGAAACACTAGCAAACCTTTATGAGAAGAAGGCCCCTACTCAAAAGAGATATTTTAAGAACAATTTGTGCAACCTAAATATGGAGAAGGATGATATCATAGCATCATTATTCACAAATATTTCACAAGTGAAAGATCAGCTTGCTAGCATCAGTGTAGAAATGGATGAAGATGACCTTCTTCAAACCGCCATCGATGGTCTCCCTTCATCAAGGGAGACTTTCTTGGATGCGCTAAATGGAAGAGAAGAGAATCCCAAATTCAAAATGTTATGGCATGATTGAATTCAAAAAGAGGGGTGCATCCAAATCAAGGTTGTGTGCACTAAGGAAGAGAATCTTTCCCTCGCGATAAGAATGAGGAAAGGGAGGAATCCATTCGCTCCCAAGAAGTTATTTCATGCAAAGAAGAAGAAGTTTAAGAATGGATTTGAAGAATCAAAGGTTGAATGATTCTATTGTGGAAATAAGGGTCACTTTGTGAGAGAGTGTCATGCAAGAAAGAAGAACGAAGAAAGGATTAATTCCTCCACTGCTATAGAAGGAGGTGAACCTTCTCAAAACAAATCATCTGAGGAAAAGGATGATCGAAAGGAGTATTTTCTTTAGCGAAGAATAGAATTCTCTCGTGTATGCATGGGATCCTTATTCTCCATGTACAAACAAGCTACCTATTCCATAAGAGTATTTTTTTAGTTGCAGCGAATAAAGAAGGACTCTGATGTTCTCTACAAGGGTGCAGAGATCAAGAAGGAGCCCACACAAAACCATGAAAGATAAGTACTTGTATTTTGGTTATTACATGATGTTATAAATAAGATCTATATGTTTTTGCATATGTTTCATTATAGTCATATAAATATTTGTATCTCTCGGATTTGGAAAGTGTTTCATAACATGTTGAGCACATATATTGTTGTCATTCTTTTATTAGTATGTTGTATATCTCATGAAGTCCATATTATGTGATATGAAATAGGATTGATATAGACTTAAATAGGACTGATATAGACACATATAGGACTGTTATAAGGTTTCATATGTCCTTCATAAATAATGAGGTGTAAGGTTACATGATTGTTCATGAGTTGTGAACATAAGGATTGCATAATTGTTCATAATATATCAAATAGAGGGTTGCATGATTGTTTCATGAGATATGAATATGGGGCTGCATATTTCCTTCATAAAAATTAATATTGGACTGACATAGGATTGATATATTGATGCAAATCATTACATGAGATATGAATGGGGTTATGCCAAAACATTCATTTAATTTATGTATATAACTATGTGAACCATTGCGTGTATGTTGAAAGTTTTCATGTGATTACATTTCTTGATTATGTGAAGTTATTAATAATGAGAATAATTTGTCTTGTATCGAAAAACATATGACCTGACCTACAAGAAAAGAATGACATGTATTGAATGTGGAGTAATTCTGATGGTTGGTCCTGAAAGAGAGAAGATCGGGAGGTTCCTGTGTTTCTTGGGAAAAAGACAAAATATAATCCCTATTTCTATTATGAAAGATGTAAAGACTTCTGAAGATAATTAAATTATCTTATTTACATTCATATTTCAATAATATATTCAGAAATAAATGAGCATGAGACTCCTTGTTGGAGGACCTAGATCATTCTCACATCCAGATGGTGAGAGGGAGAAGCTAGATTCGCTAACTCCTGAGGAACCAGTGAAACTGGTTGATGTATTTTCTATTAAAGAATAAACCTATATGATGCTAATATTTATACAAAATCTGAGAACCATATTCAAGAATCTTCACTATGATTATTGTGATTAGAGGTGTGGTAGTCATAAGATAATATTTTCCTCGTTAAAGGAAAATATGTAGTAGAACTTGGAAAAATTTTAGGATGATGGACTATAAGTCCATGGAAACACATATGGAGATGAGTATGATTAAGTTCCTTCAGATTTGAAGGATATTAAAGTCAGTTGAGATGCATTTGGGTTAAGCACTAGGATCGATTATATGTTTTGCAGTCTGTACATAGACATGTACAAAAAGTCATGTATTAGACAAATATGTGTGCCAAAAAGGATCCCTAGATATTAAATAATTATCTAGGCCACTTCCTCAAATATGGAATAATCATTAAAACCAGATCCCAAAATGTTTGCAATGTATCTTGTTGGTTACATATTCATGCTTATTTTAATGGAATGAAAAATATCTTGAGGGCATTCATGCGGTCCAAATATGGTGAATATCGAGGATTGTCGTTGGTCACATGGGATGTCCGCATTTTCCCATGAACTGTAGCTTTAGGTTAATTGATGTGACTTATTAGGGTATAATTTGAGCAGTGAAATGAATTGTGAGGTGCTTGGAGGGTTCAACACTTGGCAGGTTTTATTAAGATACATGATTCAAAAGCTCACCATGTTCACAGGGTCTAAGGTAACTTTATTTTATGTGACATTATCTATTCTCCACACCTATTTCAAATATGGTGAATATCGAGGATTGCCATTGGTCCCATGGGATGTCCACATTTTCCCATGAATGGTAGCTTTAGGTTAATTGATGTGACTTCTCAGGGTAGAATTTGAGCGGTGAAATGAATTGTGAGGTGCTTGGAGCGTTCAACACTTGGCAGGTTTTATTAAGATACATGATTCAAAAGATCACCATGTTCACAGGGTCTAAGGTAACTTTATTTTATGTGACATTATCTATTCTCCACACCTATTTCAAGTCAGAAAATATTATTCCGGCGCTTTGGAAGGTTTTACTAAGATATGAAGTTCTCATTTATACAAAATTGTCTTATTGCAGATTTGATTTCAACTATCATTGTCTTCATGATTTGGAAATTTCCATCACTTGTATATCATGCTAGATTGGCATCAGCTTAGGCCGAAATTGTTAAGGAATTTAAAATTTATATTAAGAGTAAAAGGATAGATTTATTGCTATAAATATGTATTAATTGCAATGATTTCAGATCTAGTTTATGCATGAAAAGATTGCCCTAAAAGGTTGAATCTTGTTGACATATATTTGGTATCTTCTCTCTTGGATTGCCTAGTTTACTAGGGTTGATGTGAAGTGAAATATTGTCCACTGTTTTATGTTATAATTTATATGTCAGTTCAGATCTAATGTTGATAATTCACAGAGATCAAATCTGCGTGACCTCTAAAGAGGTGAAATTTCTGAATTTGCAAAAGAAACGTCAATTCATGATATTTCTACATGACGTGATTTTCTCAAAATATTTGAATTAAAGGTGAAATTGTAGATTTGTCAGAGAGAGAAAGAGAATCGTTTCATGTAAACGTATGGCAGAAACATTTCACACTAAGATATCATATCATATCCCAAAGATGAGACATGCAGATTAATTTTCTCAAGGCCTAACAAGGCTTAACTTTCAAAATTCTAGTAGCAAGAGTATTAATCTTGTGTGCATATAAGAAATGAATTTTGTTAGACCCTAGGGTAAGCTCAATCAGTTAAACCATTCCCAAAGGCATGTACAGTTGATGGGGAGGCCATAGGTAATAGGTTCAAATCTGGTCAAGTCCCAATGAGTAGCTGTCCCAATGAGTAGTTGGTAGTTGATATTGTCCTACATCTGGATATGCCTAGGAAGAGGAAGGAATCCTACAAAGTGTTTTCAAAACAAAAACAAAAAAATACTTGTGTTAAATATTTATAATCCTAATATCTTATGTCTTCTAATCTAGCAAAGGCATTTTATTGGACAACTAGCTTCAACCAATCTTTAGAAAGGGAAAAATATTTAGTTTAACACCCTACTTTCACTAGAAAATACTATATAAATTGTATGTCATTCTGGTTGTGGTCAATATCAGTACTTAGTTTCATCCTTAGACTAACCACAATCATAATGGAGCAATAATTTGGGCTTTGAGATTTTCATATAGTCATTTCAAACGAATTCAACTAATCCCTCTAAATTGAACAATAGTTTCTTCTAGGACCCTTCTTTCACTGAAAACACCATATTCAATGTATGTCATTCTCATTGTGATTAATGCCACTAGTTAGTTTCAGCCTAGGTTATCCACAATCATCATGGAGAAATAATTTGGAATAATTTGACATAACCATTTATTTTGATGTTGATAACCATGGATCATTTTAGATTATAAAACAAACATGGACCTTTCTTTAAATAACCACAATGCTCAATATTATTTTTGCAGTTAGTCTATGATGACTTGTTGATTATAGCATTATACTACTGGAAAGTACATATAAAATTAGCATTTCATATTTTAAGTGGAGAATATTAAATAAATGAATAAGAGAGACCAATGTAGCAAAATCATATGTGATCTCACTGAAGAGTCTGATACAATCATCAGATGTTGCGCTAGCAATAAGACCACCCCTAGCAGAAAAAGTATAAACTATCAATACGTTGTTGACTCAGCATAACCATTGTAGGTGATGTAACACCCCGGTTTTGACCCCATTGCATTAGATGTATATGATGTATATATTGTAAATGATCATGGTGTGGAGCTAAAGGCCAAGGCCCCACCATTGATTGGTTATGCTATGTTTCGTATTTAAATTGTCACCGATGGTATATCGGGGCATGCGGCATACATATTGAATTTTGTCATCATGTAAATATGCATCTTTAATTAAATAACCCAACCAGCTATGTTCGCGGCAACTAAATTGAGAAGGGGCATGATTCTCATAAGGATAAGGGGGGGGATGTCAAACCTTGGGCAATGGGGGAAAAAGCCATGTTTCATCCTTCCTTGTTTTACCCAACCACCACCATTAAACATTCAGCTGAGTAGTTGAGGCATTTATTGTTTTGGGAGTGGGCGTGACAGGATTGTCAATCCTTGCCCCACCCGCACACTCCACCAGCAATGGAACCTCACGTTGGGCAAATGAAGTGAAATCAGGAGGATTTTCCACTCTCTCCACGACGGTGCTGAACTGCTCACGCACTTTCAACTCGCCATTCTCTCCATTGTATGTTCATTCTCACGCAGAGAAAACGTCCTGTTTCTCACGCAGAGGATTTCTTTTTCTATTTGGTCTCCCGCAGCTAGGAGAGGGAGCTGTTTCGACTGTCATTCACGCTTTCTACATAAGGTTATATGTGGTTCCTATACGGATTGTGTTCTGCGTGTATGATTTTCTTCATGCACAGGATGGGAGTCCGATTTCTTTCCCCAGTGCAGACTGTGTAATTATTTTCTGGACGCTTCCTCCCAATGTGGAGCCGGGGGCTGGGGTTTTCCCCATGTTGTTCATTGCTATTGTTTCCCCATGTTTTGTTGGCTGTGTTGTTTCTACGTGTTGTACTGTTGTAGGTTGCTGGGAGTCATTTGGCCACGATAAGGCCAAGAACAACCCAGGAGTTGTTTTCCTTGCCCAAGCTATGAATTGCTTGTGTGACTGTATGTATGCAGTGGTTGGTCTTTGGACTGTGTTGGGAGCAGGGATGTTGGCTTGGTTTGCTTGATAAGCCTGGTGTGTATGGAGACCCCATAGACAAAGCTAGAGGGTTGGATTTCTTCTCCACAACCCCTGAATAGCACTGGAAGGGAATGCAGGGCCTGAAGGGACTGTGTAGCAGAGAAGGGACTGATTCCTTGTGTTGGGATTTGTGTGGGTGTCTTAGAAGTCAGGCTAGTTCTGGTGTAGGTGTTCCTAGCTCTATAATGGGCTCACCAGCTTAGCATTTAGCCTTTCCCAACTATTGGATGGCCTGATAAACCTAACCATGTTGGCTTGGCTATCTTGTTGATGGCCTGATAAACCCAACTGTGTTGGCTTGGCTATGTTTTGTGTATCCTTGGCTATGTGTAAGCCTGCTTGTTCCTTATTCCTTGGAGAATCATGCCCATCTCAGGGGTGGCAGCGTTGCCGAGAGATTAAGGAGAACGCTAGCCTATGGTTGGGTGGAACGTTGCAGCAACGTAGCTGGTTGCGGAATGAGTTCTTATAATATAAGTAACCTCGTCTATTTTACTTTTGCAGTCCTATTTATTGTTAATGACTATGATGAACATGTTGAATGAATGTTGCTTCCGCTGTGTATGATAAAAAATTGCATTTGTGTATGTTCTACTTCAATGCATTCTGTTTCAGCATTTTTATGAATTCACATGTTCATGGGGCTGGTAGCCCAGATGGTTAACGCCACGGTAGCGTCCTCTTCGCCGGTCGAAGGGTCGGGGACGTTACAATGTGGTATTAGAGCTCATGTTGTAGCGTGGGCATAAATGGACCACGAAGATGTAGGGATAGAAGCACGATTTCTTTCTACCCAGCAGAGATCAGAAGTTGATGACAGAAAACTTCCACAAAATTGTCTAAGTGTTTGAATTGTCGGTTCATCGGAACACTTCGCGGGAAGGACTTTCGATGCAGCAGAAGAGCTAGACAGCAGCATACCCGACGGAGCAGAGTTGGAAGGAAAATTGCGGAAAATTTTCTAAGTGTTCGACCTCTGTCGACGGAAAAAGTTGATCGAGCGCCCGCCGTTGCAGATGGCTAGACAACTACGCGTCCGACGGGTAAGTCCTCCAACTGCCGACGCCGTCAAGAAATTTTGAAAATTTTTCTAAGGCCCAAAATCGTCGACTATCGAAAGAAGATAGTGTTTCATGTGCCGCCGTTTCGGAAGCCTAGAGCACTAGACTTCCGACGGGAAGAGACTGTCGATACCGATCGGGTTATGCCACAGGAGGTTGGGCTGCCGATCGGGAGAAGAGCGAAGATGATGGGCCGTCGTTGCGGCTGTTGATGGAACTATTTCGCCAACGAAAAGAAGAGAATGGAGACGATCAAGTGATGAAAAGGAAAGACTAATGGGAAAATTTCAAAATTTCTCTAAGTCCTGGAATCATCGGCTATCGACGATGGTGAGAAGATTCGATCGCCAACTCGGTAGTGCTTAGTGGATCCGATCGCCGATGAACAGCGGAGAAGTTAGTTGTTTTGACCGGCGAAACTTCGGACTGTTAGTTGGGATGAGACCCGATCCTGTACAAGGAAATTTTGATTTTTTCAAGTGGGACTTTCCAGCAGATTTCGACTGTTTTTCAGTGGGATTTTCAGCTGTTTTTCAGTAAATTTTCAGGGCTGAAAAGGAGAAAGTAGCAGCGATCTTATGCGCCAGATTGCGCGAAAATTCAAGATTTACAAAAAAAAAAAATGAGGGTGCTGCCCTCGACCTGCCCTGCAAGCCACAAGGGGGCAAGCCCCCTTGACCCCCGTTGTTCCCCTGAGATAGACGTTATTTGATGAAGAAAATCTTGTGTTGGGAAAATTGTTATTTTATGGTTTTTCCAGGAGAAGGTAAGTAATTATAATTTAAATCAATGTTATACATCTAACAGTTGTGTTACTAACACATTTGCAGAATCATAGTCACCTTCAAGGAAAGTATTCCAGGTAGTGTAGTTTGGTAAGTAAGTTGCGGTTCAGTTATGATAACCCATGATGGGTATGATGCTCGAGATTCTTACGAGCGAGCAGAAGATGCGATGGGAGAAAATGTCCGTAATGGGAATGATGACATAGAGTCTAATGGAAGGATATTCCAAGAGACACCGTTAGATGTTGCAGCCGCCATGAGAAGCTTGATCAAAGCCCAGGAAGAGTAGCATCAGTTGAATGCTGCTATGTTGTAGAGTTTGACAGACTTACAAAGAAAGATAGACTCTGGACGCGGTATAGCAAGACCAGAAGGCAGTAAGAGCAGTACTAGGAGAAGGAGAAGGACTTCTAGTGGATCATCTGATTCTGAAGAATCCAGCGAGGATTCAAGTTCTTCTTCTCATAAAAGAAAAAGAAAGAGACACCATAGGGATCACTCTCGAGATGAATTTAAGAAAGCTAAACCTCCTACATTTGATGGTGAGGTAAAGACTAGACAAGAGGCTGAAGCTTGGCTTCTTGAGATAAAGAAGTACTTTCAAGTGCATGATTATTCAGGGAACATGAAGGCAAGAGTTGCCATATTCAATCTGAATGGAAGGGCATCCATTTGGTGGGAACACTTCAAGCAAGTGAAGGGGATCAGTGAAAGGAGACTTAAGTGGAAACAGTTCAAGAAGTATTTCAAGCATAAATACCTCTCTAACAGGTATTATGATGACAAGATTAAGGACTTCCATGAGCTGAGATTGGGACAGCAGACCATGGAAGAATATGCAAATAAGTTTTTAGAGCTGTCGAGGTATGTCCGGTACATCAGAGATGAAAAAGTGAAGGTCCATCATTTTCTGAGTGGATTACCTCAGTCTTACAAAGATAGAATTGAGTTTTATGAACCTAGAAATCTTGAAGAAGCAATAAGGAAAGCTAAGTATTGCTATGAGCAAAGCAAAGGTAATCCGAATTACCATAAGGCATGGAAGGACAAGAAGAATGAGAAGTTTGACCAAAGAAAGAAAGGTTTCAAACCTTCTAACTTCAGGAATCAGCAGAAGCAGCCATCTCAAGCTACAAGTAAACCAATTGGAATGTCAGGAGAAAATCCTAAGGATCCACAACAGAATAGAGGGCCACTTCAATGCTGGAAATGTGGAGGACCCCACATGCGCAGAAATTGTTCACTCGAGGATGAGAGTGCAAGAACAACTTATAACATTCAAGAAGCAGAAACAGTGGGTCAAGTAGCAAGGGCAGTCCTTAGGATCTATGCAGCACTGGAGGACCGCTGGGCAGATCACCAGTCAATTGTGGTTGAAGTTGCAGGTAAGAGTGTTGAGCAACCTGTTTCTATTTTGATTGACCCTAGTTCTACTCACAGTTACATTACTCCTAGAGTAGTGGAGATTGGTGCTTTTGAGAAAGTAAAGCACAGGAAGTCTTGGTTAGTTCAGCTAGCCACTGGAACTAAGAGGAAGGTCAGTGAGGTGGTAGAGAAATGTCCATTGGTCATGAATGGATTGGTCACTTGTGTAGATCTGAATGTTCTACAGCTTGGTTCCTATGATGTTCTCATTGGAATGGATTGGTTAGAAGCTAACAGGGTAAATCTTAATCGTTACAATAAGACTTTCGAATGCATGAATGAAGAAGGGAACCTAGTAGTTGTGAAAGGTATTCCAAAGGTGATTTCAGTACGGCAGGTTTCAGCAATGCAGTTAAAGAAGTTATGTAGGAAGGGTTGTCAGTTGTATGCAGCTCATATCTTGAAGACATCAGGAGATGAAACTCTAAGGTTGGAGGACTATCAGGTGTTACAGGAATTCAGGGATGTGTTTCCTGATACGATTCCAGGGCTTCCTCCAAAGAGGGACATTGATTTCACAATTGAACTTATACCAGGAGCAGCACCAGTGTCCAAGGCACCCTACAGGATGAGTACTCCAGAGATGCTAGAGTTGAAGATGCAACTGCAAGAGTTGTTGGAGAAGAAGTACATCCGACCGAGTGTGTCTCCTTAGGGAGCACCGGTTCTATTTGTAAAGAAGAAAGATGGTACACTCAGGTTATTTATTGTTACGGTGAAGAATAAATATCCTTTGCCTAGGATTCATGACCTCTTTGATCAAATGAGGGGAGCAAAGGTATTTTCTAAGATTGACTTGAGGTCTGGTTACCATCAGGTGAGAATCAAGGATGAAGACATTCATAAGACAGCCTTCAGGACAAGGTATGGGCATTATGAGTTCGTAGTGGTACCATTTGGTCTCACAAATGCACCAGCTACATCTATGTGCCTTATGAATAGTGTCTTCAGCAAGTATTTGGACAAGTTTGTTCTTGTTTTCCTTGATGACATTCTTGTTTATTCTAAGAATGAGGAAGAGCATGAAGAGCATTTGAGATTGGCATTGCAACTGCTCAGGGAGCATTAGTTGTATGCAAAACTAAGCAAGTGTGACTTCTATAGAGATAGAATTCAGTATTTGGGTCACATTATCTCAGAGGAGGGTATATCTGTGGACCCTGAAAATATTGAAACCATTATGAATTGGCCTACTCCAAGAAATGTGACAGATGTAAGATCTTTTATGGGACTTGCGGGATACTACCGGAGGTTCATTGAGGGATTCTCCAAAGTTGCACATGCCATCACTTCTTTGCAAAAGAAGGGGATGAAGTTTGAATGGACATCGAGGTGTGAAGAAAGCTTCCAGCAGTTGAAGAGTCTTCTCACCAGTGCACACGTATTGAAAGTTGCAGATCCAAAGAAAGATTTTGTGGTGTGTACCGATGCATGCGAATAAGGGCTTGGAGGAGTCCTTATGCAAGACAACCACGTGATATGTTATGAGTCGAGAAAGCTGAAGGAGCATGAGAAGAACTATGCCACTCATGATCTAGAGCTTGCAGCCATAGTACATGCCCTCAAGATGTGGAGGAATTACTTGATGGGTAGAAGATTTGAGCTCAGAATAGACCATTGTGGTCTGAAGTATCTATTTGATCGGCCTACTCTGAATGCTAGGCAAGCAAGATGGGTGAAATTTTTGTGTGAATTTGATTTTGAAATCAAGCACATAAAGGGAAAGGAGAACAAGGTAGCTGATGCACTCAGCAGGAAGGTGCAGGAAATGCATGTGGCATCTCTTAGTATTTGCCAATTAGATTTGAAGTAGCAGATTGTTAACCATGTTGCTGAAGATGAATTGTATGCGTAGATAAAAGACAAATTGCAGCAGCAAAGTCTTGAGAAGAGGTATGAGGGATATAAATTGGAAAAAGATGGACTTCTCACTTATAAAGGTAGAATTTATGTTCCAGATGTAGCAGATTTGAGGAGAGTTGTCATGGATGAAATCCATCAAGCTCCATATTCTTGTCACCCAGGATATCAAAAGACAATTGCTACAGCTAGAAAGCAGTACTTTTGGCCAAGAATGAAAAGGGATATGGCTGAGTACATTTCGAGGTGTATGAAATGTCAACAGGTAAAGGTTTGGCATCAACACCCTGTAGGTTTGTTGCAGCCATTGCCAGTTCCGGAATGGAAATGGGAAGTTATTTCCATGGATTTTATTACAGGATTGCCAATGACTTGGAGACAACATGATTCCATCATGGTTGTGGTAGACAAGTTGACTAAGGTAGTTCATTTTATACCGGTTAAGTCTACACATAAGACTGATGACATTGCAAAGATCTTCATGAAGGAGATTTTCAAATTGCATGGATTGCCTAAGGAAATAGTATCTGACAGAGATGTCAAGTTCACTTCCAACTTTTGGAAGGGGTTGTTTGTAGATTTGGGTACAAAGCCAAACTTCAGCACTGCATACCATCCTCAGATAGATGGGCATACAGAGAGAGTTAATCAGGTGCTTGAAGATATGATTCGCATGTACGTAATGGACAAACCAACCAAGTGGGAAGATTGCTTGCACTTGGTAGAGTTTGCTTATAACAATGGACAACAGACATCCTTGGGGATGAGTCCGTATGAAGCTTTGTATGGAAGAAGGTGTAGGACACCTGTGACTTGGGATAATCTAGTGAACAGAGTTGTGCTTGGACCAGAATTACTCAAGGAAATGGAGCAAGAGGTTGTAAATATTAGACAGAATCTGAAAGCAGCACAGGACAGACAGAAAAGCTATGCAGATAAGCATAGGGTGAACAAGGAATTCAGTGTTGGGGATCATGTTTACCTCCGAGTGAAGGCAAGGAAGAGTTCCTTGAAGCTTGGAAGTTGTGCCAAGTTGTCACCTAGATACTATGGGCCGTTTGAAGTGCTTGACAGAATAGGGCCAGTTGCATATAGACTTGCATTGCCTGCTAGCACTAGGGATCATAATGTTTTTCATGTTTCTTTTCTTAAGAGATATGTACATGATCCTAACCATGTGATAAATTGGGATGTGATTCAGGTGGAACCCGAGGGAGAGTTTCGAACCAAGCCAATGCACATCCTTGACAGGAAGGTCACAATGCGCTGGAACCGGGCCATAGGTCAGGTAAAGGTGCAATGGGAGCACTACGGACCTGAAGAGGCTATGTGGGAGCTGGAGAATGCCATGTTATTGGCACATCCATTTTTGTTCAATTCTGCGGAACACTGAGGTGATGCCAGTGTAGCATTTTGTTCAATTTTGTAAAGCACTGAGGACAGTGCTATTGAAAGGGGAGGGGAATGTAACACCCCGGTTTTGACCCCGTTGCATTAGATGTATATGATGTATATATTGTAAATGATCATGGTGTGGAGCTAAAGGCCAAGGCCCCACCATTGATTGGTTATGTTATTTTCGGATTTAAATTGTCACCGATGGTATATCGGGGCATGCGGCATACATATTGAGTTTTGTCATCATGTAAATATGCATCCTTAATTAAATAACCCAACCAACTATGTTCGCAGCAACTAAATTGAGAAGGGGCATGATTCTCATAAGGATGAGGGGGGGGGAATGTCAAACCTTGGGCAATGGGGGAAAACGCCATGTGTCATCCTTCCTTGTTTTACCCAACCACCACCATTAAACGTTCAGCTGAGTAGTTGAGGCATTTATTGTTTTGGGAGTGGGGGTGATAGGATTGTCAGTCCTTGCCCCACCCGCACACTCCACCAGCAATGGAACCTCACGTTGGGCAAAGGAAGCGAAATCAAGAGGATTTTCCACTCTCTCCACGACGGTGCTGAACTTCTCACGCACTTTCGACTCGGCATTCTCTCCATTGTATGTTCATTTTCACGCAGAGAAAACGTCTTGTTTCTCACGCAGAGGATTTCTTTTTCTATTTGGTCTCCCACAGCTAGGAGAGGGAGCCGTTTCAACTGTCATTCACGTTTTCTACAGAGGGTTATCTGTGGTTCCTATACGGATTGTGTTCTGCGTGTATGTTTTTCCTCATGCACAGGATGGGAGTCTGATTTCTTTCCCCAGTGTAGACTGTGTAATTATTTTCTAGACGCTTCATCCTAATGTGGAGTCGGGGGCTGGGGCTTTCCCCATGTTGTTCGTTGCTGTTGTTTCCCCATGTTTTGTTGGCTGTGTTGTTTCTACATGTTGGACTGTTGTAGGTTTCTGGGAGTCGTTTGGCCACGATAGGGCCAAGAACGACCCAGGAGTTGTGTTCCTTGCTCAAGCTGTGAATTGCTTGTGTGACTGCATGTATGCAGTGATTGGTCTTTGGACTGTGTTGGGAGCAGGGATGTTGGCTTGGTTTGCTTGATAAACCTGGTGTGTATGGAGACCACATAGATAGAGCTAGAGGGATAGATTTCTTCTCCACAACCCCTGAATAGTACTAGAAGGGAATGCAGGGCCTAAGGGACTGTGTAGCAGAGAAGGGACTGATTCCTTGTGTTGGGTGTGTGTGGGTGTCTTAGAAGTCAGGCTAGTTCTGGTGTAGGTGTTCCTAGCTCTATAATGGGCTCACCAGCTTATCATTTAGCCTTTCCTAACTCCTGGATGGCTTGATAAACCTGACCATGTTGGATTGCCTGTCTTGTTGATGGCCTGATAAACCCAACTGTGTTGGCTTAGCTGTGTTTTGTGTATCCTTGGCTATGTGTAAGCTTGCTTGTTCCTTACTCCTTGGAGAATCATGCCCAACTCGGGGGTGGCAGCGTTACTGAGAGATTAAGGAGCACGTTGGCCTATGGTTGGGTGGAACGTTGCAGCGACGCAGTTGGTTGCAGAATGAGTTCTTATAAGATAAGTAACCTCGTCTATTTTACTTCTGCAATCCTATTTACTGTTAATGACTATGATGAACATGTTGAATGAATGCTTATATGAATGAATGTTGCTTCCGCTGTGTATGATAAACAATTGCATTTGTGTATGTTCTACTTCATTGCATTCTGTTTCAGGATTTTTATGAATTCACATGTTCATGGGGCTGGTAACCTGGATGGTTAACGCCATGGTAGTGTCCTCTTCGCCGGTCGAAGGGTCGGGGACGTTACAGGTGACTTCTCTTCCTATATTTTGCTACAATAAAAAGAAACATGAGACAACAACAATCTGTAAAAGATAAGTTTCACCTCTATTAAGGTTTTAGTGTAATGAAAATGTGTGTGCATAGGTTGGTTATATATCTTGGTTATGTGTTAACTATAATCAAGCCATTGATATATCATGCGTTGAAAATATAATGAGTGAAATATGTTGTTTTCGGGAAACATATAATATTGACCAATGAACTGAGAATATCATTCGATCATGATATCCAGAAATAGTGCAAAGATGTTTCCTGCAAACATTAGCCAAATGGATATTGAATAGGGCCTTTGTGTAGTACCACATCAAACAACACTTGTATATAGAATTTCACTTCTAATACTTATAGGTATATTGACAGTCTCCTAGTTTAACTTGAAACCATCCTAAGAACAATTAATCAGTTATATTTTTGCTATAATACACCAAGAACAACACTTGGGGAGATTACTCTTGTGTACTAGGTCTTTAGGTAGTATGCATAAGGTCACAGTCTCATCAGTTATCACCATGAGACATTGGGTTGAATACGATTGTTGGAAACTGTAAGTATATCAAATAACTACAACACTTAGGTGACACTCCTTTTTCATTAGGACCCTGCAAACCCTATCCCATGTAATCCAAGCCACGGAATTTTTACATAAAGTGGAGTATTGGGAATTCTGTCAATGTGGGAATTATGCCACTGTAGTAATAACATCTTTTCAATGAAGGTAGAGTTCCTAGATTACTCTTCAAAATTGGTTGAGGGATTGAAATTCCAATCCTATGAAGAATATGTGAAAGGAGCAAATATTATATCAATAAGTATATATATTAAATATGCATATATTGTTTGATAATCTAAGTAATCATTCAGAAGGATTTGGATGGTTAGGTAATGTTCACATTCCCTTGAGGTTATAGGTTTTAGCGTAGTAAGGATGTTTCGATCTCTTGCCATTAGGGATTGTCAAAAAATCAAATATTAGAGATGCAATTCAGATGTGGCATAGCATGGAAATAGAGGGATGTTGACATTGTTATAAGTAATTAGATGTCAACCGGTGCAAGGTTTGATCAAGATGCTATTTTCCCTAGTTGTGATCATGGATTCAAAGTTGATAGACTAGAAAAGCATTGTGAGTTGTTGGGAATTCACTCTTCGGAGTGGCCACACATTGATAGAAGTTGTGAATGGTTGGAAATAGTGCATCTAATCAGATTCCATATTCTTCCCCAAACTTGAAATTTCAACACTCTATGTATGTAAATCGAGGGTAAGCAATCCCATGGTATTTGGAAAAACTTCTGGTCAAATACAAGAATGGGGTGGAGGTGTACTAACATTGGAAGAATTGGTATGGGGCAATAATGGGTGTGTTCATTGTGTAGAGGTGATTAATTTGAATATGCTTCATTTGTTAGACTTATTAAATGGAAGAAAAAGTGTGTTAAACTTTAGAAAGGAAAAAATAAAGCTATTATTGGGGTGTCTTTGGAATAATGATATCAACGAAAACATTGCACCAATGGATTAACAAGGTATGGGAGTATCTACTAGGTTACACTCAAGTTTTTTATATATTAGCTAAAGGTTGGTTAGCATTTGTCTTTAAATCTTGAGAGGATGCATATCACATTAAGCGGTGACAATTGTTCTAGGATTCAACTATCCTTTAATTGGAGGGTTGGACCCCAACCTTGAACCCAAGGATGGAAAAGTATAATGTCCAACTTAA
The DNA here is from genome assembly GCA_001517045.1 of Pseudotsuga menziesii. NCBI lineage: Eukaryota > Viridiplantae > Streptophyta > Pinopsida > Pinales > Pinaceae > Pseudotsuga > Pseudotsuga menziesii. The sequence goes on from LPNX010196267.1 coordinate 123,318, forward strand.
ATGCGTCAAGCTGTGTGCACTCCACTTAGAGCTACCGAGTGATGCTACTTTAAGAGCGAGTGGAAATAATTTAGGGAAATTCTTGTATTTTGACATTTGGTCAAGAAACCATGTGAATAGGTATGGGGCAAGAATCCATGTGGAAATGGATCTCAAGGATCAATCATTGGAGCACGTGAAAATCGAAGTTGGCAAGTGGATATCTGCAAATTGTGGAATATGTTGATTAAGTTGTCATTGATGCTAATAGTGTCTAGTTATTGATGTCAACAGTTCCTGGCACAATCCTTGGTTGTGTTGTCAACAGTCAAAGGAGTCCTTTTTTTATTGTCCAAGAGCCAGATTGAATACCTTGGAGGCCTTGGGACAATGACAAAAGCCCTAGTCACCCACTGACTTGGTAGAGTCACCCTAAGATGTATTAGGTCCCCTCTAAAGTCTAATTGATGGTATATGTGTCTACTTGTACTTGGTTGTATTGTCAAATTCAAAGGAGTCCTTTTATGGTTGTCTAAGCCCAAGATTGAAGCCCTTGGAGGCCTTGGGACAATGGCAAAATCCTTGGTTACCCATTGATTTGGTAGAGTCACCCTAAGATGTATTTTGGTACCCTATGAGGTCTAATTGATGGTCGTTGTGGCTCCTTTTATTTGTTGTGGTCATGTGGTGGTTCGGTCCTTGAAACCCTCACACAAATGACTTGTGCCCTCACTTGATGCCATAGCTTAATGGTGAATTTATTGTCCTTGAAAAATGGAAATGACCTATTATGTGGTAATTTAATTATTACTTAGGGATTATACCCATACTTGTTGGTCTTCTTGTGGATTTGTAACCCTTGTTCAAACCCTTGAATTCCTTAGAACTCTTGTAATTTGTGGTGCGGTCGTTAGCACTCTTTTGTGTGGGGTCTTTGATGTCCTACACAAATTGATGAATACAAGGGTATTGGATCATTTATTTGATAATAATCCCCTCATAAGATGATAGTCCTTGTCAATCCCTTTCCGTTGATATGTGGAGCGTCTTCTAACTCCTCACAGTTAAAAAGATTTTAATTTTTGAAAAATAATTAAATTATGAATAGATAAAATTAACCCAATTAAGTGAGGTTGACTCAGCTAGTGATGTCCACATTTTATCCACACGATATTATAGGAGACTTGCGGTACTTGTTTCTTCACACCGGTGATGAGAACAGCTACAAGCAGTACTAAAGGTTTATGAACCTGAAATTTTGAACCAAGAAATATCAGATCATATCCAAATAAGATCATATCAGATCCAATAAGCTTCATATCAGATCCAAAAGTATGGTCAACCGAGACGGTGGATGCACAGTTGTCTTTTTCTTCAAAATTCTAAATTTGAGTGCATGCAATCCTACAGGATTTTGCTAGAAGATCTAGATCATGGGGAGCGAATGTGTCACTCTTATAATCTGATATTTCTTCCAAAATATCCAAGTTTTTACATATTTACACACCAGCAGCAACATTAGAGGGAGAAAAATCAAATTTCTCTTCACTTTCGGAAGCAATTACTGGTAAATTTTACACAGAATTCAAAGGAAAATCACCGGTGAATGTTTGCATGGAAGTGCAGCAGTATTTTTCTTCAATATCAGAGATTCAAATGTCTTCTTCTGTTTCAGCAATATGAGGAGATGAGATATCAAAGATCTCATGAACTTCCGGAGCATTAGGAGAAGGAGTCACTGCATGGAGACTTTCTTCAATTCGAATTGAATGTGTAGAAGTTTCTGCTTCATCTTCTTCTTGAACAACTTCATCAGAGAGAGTAGAGGATGAGAATTTTGAGTAAAGAACTCTTGTGGTGCTGGATGTGATCTCCAAAGTGCTATTATGATCCTCATTGTGCTTGCCAAAGGTTCTGTCCAATTTTGTCCAAAGATCCTTTGGGTATTCAGCAAAACCAATAAAGTAGCGCAAGCTAGGAGAAAGGGCTAGACATATTGCTCCAAAAGCTCTATCACCGTCATTTAGCCAGTCATTATCATTCTCATAAGACTCTTTTCCAAGTCCAATAGACACCTCATAGAGACCTCGTCTCTTCAGAGATGCAATCATCTTCAAGTTCCATTCCAAATAGCTTGTGAATGGGGTGAGAAGAGGGATTGATGAGTCCATTCAAAGTTGTACCTGTTAAAACCTGCAAATCAAAACAAAAGGGGCACTGTAAGGTCAGACAGCCTGCACATTTTAGGCTTTCATCACACCTAGCATAGTCAATCAAGCAAGCTTGATCAACAAGTTCTTTACTTGGGGTATTAAGTGGTAAGCCTTGGCTTCTGGTGCAGTGCTGGATTTTTGAGCTATTGCTCAAATTTCATGCAAAAATATGTCAAAAAGCTTGTTTTTGAGAGATAGAGCTTCGTCCCGCCGTAAGCTCTGATACCATATTAATATTGTCTATTGATCTAGGAACAAAGAATCAATCTCATCAAGAATTAATCAACAAATAACTCATGAAATGATGTAATCAGTATACAGGAATAGTAGCCGGTCTGTATCCACATAAAGAAATGAATGATTACAATTACAATGACATGCTACAAGCATGAATGAAGAGACAATTCGAATTCCTTAGGAGGTGATTCGAATTGAATGAGTGAGTCTAGCTTAACTGACTGTAAGCCATGGTCCACACTCAGTTAACCACTGATCAAAACCCTAATTGACTCAACTAACCCTAACTGAATTCGGAGTGCAATAAATGACTGAGTCTCAACTGAAAGAGATCAGACACATGTCACAACTCACCAACCATCAAGAGGTAGCACTACACTGACTCCAATGAACCTCGATGAGGTTAACTAAAGTTGAACTGCACATCAGAAGTTGGTGGAGGTGCCTTAACTAACTTGTTTAACTTATTGTAACCACCAGTTAGCAATTAGGTGCATTAATATCACTCAGATCACCCTTGGAGTGCTCCAGTTAGCCTCTCTGAATGTAGGAGAAGGCTAAGTTAGCCTCCTTGACTGAAAATAGGCATGGGTGAGACTGGATGATGACATTTAATGCTCCACTGATGCCAATTAATGTCAATAATACTTAGGATAGTGGTTTAACTAGGCCAATTTGACCAAAAAGAGTGTGTATGGTGATAAATGTCTCCAACAAAGTCAACTCTTTAGCAGTCAAAGCTTGTTCCAAAGGTCAATCTCATCATAAAGGTGATATTGTTTCATGTATGGTATGCATGATATACCCTTAAGATCTTAATCATGCATTTAACAAAATAGATTGTCATAGATGTATTAACATAGATATGTGTTAATCTACACTGATATACATGTACATTAGTGTATGATAATCTAGAGTGTCTGCTAGGAATGAACACAGTGATGATATATATATATATATATATGATGATGATGACAATGATGTAATGATGAGCAGTGTAATGAGTAGCTAGTACATTAATTAGTGTTGACAGGTCCATAGATTCAAATCTTATCTAGGGTGGTAGGCTGGTGCTAGGGCTCACAATTTTGTGAGTAGAGTTGTCCTAGCAGCTCGTCAGTTGTAGCCGACGAAGCCTAGGTTGTTGTAGCCCCCTTCTAGTTGTAGTTGGAGAAGTTTTATAAAATTGTAATCCTAGTTGTTTCTGGGTTAATTTATTATCTTAACTTGGTTTCCATGGTTTCCCCCCCAAAGCTTGGGTTACCACGTTATCACTGGAGTTTGCACCTTGACTGCTAAGGTTCAAATTCTAGGGAATCTTGAAGTTTTTTAATGGATGACTAGGCTTCTTGGTTTATGAATATTTTTTGCAGGTAAGGTGGGGATCAGGAACGAGGTAATTTACACAGCAACGATGACTGAATTATGAGCAAACAAAAGAATGTGAGTATGAAGTTATACAAAGAGTGAGAGCGTTCAGATCCAAGTACATGATAAGTATTCAACTCATCTACAAGAATTCAAGGATAAATGACATTTATCAAAAGACATAATTGTGAATCAAGTGTTCAAACTGAACATAAACATTAATCATGACAACAGAACAAAACACAGGCTCATCTCGAATATAATCATTCCATGACAATCTTTATATAAACTGAAAGATGACAGACATGCCTGAAAGTAAAGATAGCAGTCTGATTCCCTAAAACACTCTCAGCCGAAAGCCTTTCGGCTGGAACCTCCTCTCTATATTACAAATCATAAAATTTATAAGAAATCACATCCTCCAATTTGTTACAAGATTTTGGAAACAAAATCTTATCATTAAACTAAAATAGAAGAAATCGATGATTTGCTATGAGAAATCTGGGAAATGTTGAAATCAAATATCTTCAAATCTGTGCTCTGAAGTTGTTGTACTAGTTGCTCTGCCACCTGTATGCTTTGACTGCCATCTCATCACCCACCACTCTCAAAATATATAACTGCTAGGTGAAATGTCATCTGTGTTCTCGAATGCTTAGTTGTTTCCTGAAGATTCTCATTGAATCGCTACAGAATCTGGAAATGAATCAAACACTGCTTAAAATCTGGAAATAGTTGATCTCCTTAAAATTTGGTAATTGCTCAGTTCGATTTGTTATGTTTGATTTGAATAAAATATGGAATTGATTAAAGCTGATGAATACTCTGTCACATGTATATTTCGACAATTTAAATGGTCCGTGAAGTTGCTCATAGAAATTCTGGAAATTTGGGATTGTTGTAGATGATTCGCCAATATTGCCTTCAAATAAGAAATTCGATCTTGAATGCCATTCTTGCCAAGAAGTACAATAACCTTTTGACTGCTCATTTAATAATAATTTTGACCAAATTTTGGAAGATAAAGAGAATTTAAGGCAAGATGATGAAAAGAGTGAAGACTTCAGGGGAATCATGCTGGCGAAAATACTAGTGGGCATTTCCAATGAAGACCAAGGTCCTTCTTTACATAAGCGTTGTCAAAATGTAAACAATTTTGCTGAAGTGGATTCTGGTACCAACACACGTAAAAAACTTGTATTGTGTGCATCTTATTATATTTCATGTACATGTTGCTATGATTGGTGATTAACAACTTGCTCTTGATAAAAGTTAAAAATTTATCATTGTGCAAATACTCATTCACTCCCTCTCAATATTTTAACAGAATATGTCAAAGTGTCATTTAGGAATCCTAAGTATAAGGGATATGGCTATCTAAAAGTGAATTACATAAAATAAAAAAAGTGAAAAGTCCTAGTGGTAATAACCCCCTCTCAATATTTTAACAGAATATGTCAGAGTGCCATTTAGGAATGTTAAGTATAAGGGATATGGCTATCTAAAAGTGAATTACATAAGAAAAAGTGGAAAGTCCTAGTGGAGGAAAGTGGTTGGTAATAACCCCATTAATATTGAGAAGGAGATTTTGACAAGGTTGATGAATTTCTTGGGGTGGATTCCTTAGCTTAATTTATAAAGGAGGTGGTCAATATAGAATTGGTTAGTGCTAGCAAACAATTAGGGGAGGTTTCAAAAGATCAAGGCCCATAAAACTTGGGTTTGAATCAATCCTATGGGCACATTCCTAATCAATTTTTCATTATGAGTGTAACTTTGGAAGTGGTCATGATGGAGCCAACACAAACATTGACTTCTATGTTCAAAGGTTAGTTCTTTTATCCTTCTTCTGTCACATTCATAATCAATATACATTTTCGTTGGGCTGCGTCTCTTCTTCTGTTCTGAGCATCTCATCTTCTGAATGGATGTCACTAATCTTCATTTTCATTTCCAATGTGTCAAGTTGCAGAAACCATACGACGTGTATGGCTTGGCACGTCGTGGCGTGGTTAATGGTCGGCCAGTATGACTTCAAAAGGAAAAACGCGTGGAAACATATATTTTGTACAATTAGATTTTAGACATCACTCTGCAACTTGAGAAGAAAAGATGTAGAAAATGTAGAATTTGATAGCATCCATTCAAAAGGAAAGATGCTTACAGTGACAACTTACCATTCTAGTAGCATTCATTTAAAAGGAAAGACGTTTACAGCTTTATAATAGAGAAAAATGTACACAATTGTATAATTCCAGTAACATTCATTTAAAAGGAAATATGATTACAACGACAACGACAACGTACAATTCGAGTAGAATCCATTCAAACATAAAGATGCTTAAAACGTTAGAATAGACACTAGTAGCGTTAGAATATTTAACCAGAGCACTCCTCATTGAAGTGAAAAGTCGAGCATCCCAAATTATTTTAATTATTCTGGACAAATGTCAAACAGGGAAGCAAAGAGTCAAGTGAAAAATATAGGTTTACGGTATTATCTTTTAAAAATGTGTAGAAATTAAAGAGGTTTAAAAGAGTTATGGAAATATTTAGTGCTAAGGTATAACAAGATATGTACTTATACAAATTTTGCCACTAGATATTTGAGCATTACATAATTACGCCAAAGGCGTTAAACAATGGAGACGGTAGTTTCAAGATTCTTCATCGCTTCATCTAATTACAATTCGACGCGTGTCTCATTTTTTAACGAATAGGAGTTTGGCAGCGAATAGTAGTTTGGCAGGTGTTTCACATGTTTGAACAGGAGTTTGACGGTCAGTCAGTTAACCCGATATTGTGCCACCTTTACATACACGCAGGTTGTATATGTCACCTTTACCTGCATGATGTAGGGTAAACTCGATATCATGCAGCCCTATTTTGCTTTCCGAATGTGTACAAGGTCTCAGTGGGAAAACATGAGTGACATTTCAATAACTCACAAGAATCGCAGTGGAGGTTATCCGTGACGAGGCTATTAGGGTTACCCAATTTGTCGTGGTTTTGAACAAAACAGCCACAAGCAAGAGTCGTGACGCTCTTGGTTGTATGAGTTAGAAGAGGGGCCAAGTATGGAAACATTGACATCTTTGGAGTTGGGAGCAGAGGGGTGTGTGAAGCTTAAAGAAGCTTTTAGGTCCGCTGGAGAGTACAATTCGTGCCTCCAATGCCCCATATGATGACCCATATATATTGGATACGCTGAGAGTGAAGATGATCCCACACCATAGTGGAGACGGGGATGGTATGTTTTCTCACTGGAATATAATTCAAGAGATCCTTTGAATACCATCTTTATAGAATCTGTGATGGCCAGTTACCTCAAAAATTTTAACTTTCTTTGGAAGCTTAAATGTTGGGAACATGTTCTTAGCGCTACATGGCAGACTATGAATTTTTCTTGGCTTTCTAGACTTTTAATGTTTTTCTGTGTCTAGTTTTTCACATAGTGGGAATCGGTTTGCCCAAAATCAAAGTATTTTTCGATCACTTAAATGTGGATACAGATGTCTATGTTGGTAGCAAATCGTTGCCTTCTATTTTGAATTTAGCATGTGAAGCTGATGAGTTTATCTTTCCCCTTTGTCGAGATTTAGGATTTCGAATGTGTCAAATTGCAAAGAAATCCCTCTGATTTTCGGGGCTTACGAGGTATACTCGGTCTGCATTTTAAAGGTTTGAAATCTTGTATGTTTTTTAGTATTGTTAAACTTTTCACATGTTTCGTGTATGCTATTAATTCACTATTTTGATGGTGGATCGTGACTTTTTTATAGGGATTTTGTTCCCATTCGCAAAGCCATGGAGAATACTGCATTCAAACTTCCTCCTAAAGGTGGCTTCAACTTTGATTTATGTAGGAGAAATGAAATGATCACGAACAAAGGTGTTCAGCCTCCTTCGTTCTACAAGATGGTAACGACCATTGTAGGCCTCGTTTTCCAAGTCAGTTCCATTGTTACTGCTCATTATTGTATCACATTTCATTTTGTTTATCGAATATGGTAATGTGGTTGCATACATGTTTTTTTCCCTATCTATATTTTACCCAAGTGTTTTAGCGAAAATGGATGTTTGGTTGATTATCATAGTTCTCTGTCACAAGTGTGTCCATATAAGGAATTGGTTTGATTTTCGAACCACATTTTTATTGTGAGTATTAATAGACTAACTACATCAATGTTAAGACAGTTGATTAGAGATGGTTTACATTTAGTCATTGTAGTCATTTAGTGTGTAGACAAGACTTGCACTTGTATCTTTCATTTTGCATCCTTATGGAGAACTCTACTTTGCGGTTGATTTGTGTTTTATGCATTGTGAGAGTTTCATTTGCATTAGTTTTGCATCGATTCCTCTATTTATATTGATTGGCCTCAAGATTAAGATGTTGTCAACCCGTCATATAAATTCATTCAGAGTGACAGATTTCTCTTTCCCCTTTGTTGCGATTTAGGGTTTGGAAGGTGTCAAATTGCAAAGAAATCCCTCGGATTTCTGGAGATAGCAGGGTATACTCAGTCTACATTTTACATGCTTGAAATTATTTGCACCATTTTCAACTCTCCACCACAACAACAAAAAATATAAAACCCAAGTGACAGATTTATCTTTCCCCTTTGTTGTGATTTAGGGTTTGGAAGGTGTCAAATTGCAAAGAAATCCCTATGATTTTTGTAGCTTTCAAGGTATACTCAGTCTACATTTTACAGGTTTGAAATCTTGTTTTTTTAGGATCGTTAAACTTTTCACAGGTTTCATGCATGCTATTAATTCACTATTTTGATGGTGGATCGTGATTTTTTTATGGGACTTATGTTCCCATTCGTGAATCCATGGCGAATACTGCAATCAAACTTCCTCCTAAAGGTGGCTTCAGCTTTGATTTGTGTAGGAGAAATGAAATGATCGCGAACAAAGATGTTCTGCCTCCTTCGTTCTGTAAGACAGGAACGACCATTGTAGGCCTCATTTTTCAGGTCAGTTCCACTATTACTGCTCAATTCCATATCTTCATTTGCTTATGTTGTTTGTTCCCTTCTTATCTTCGGTATATGATGTTCTCTAGCAATTTATTGAACAATTATATTAGATTTAGTTTACATTTAAGAATGGTCCAAAAGGGGCTTGGAGTGTAAGAAGCTAAAAGAGGTAAATGAGCATTCATGAAACATAGTAATGATTGGAAAACTAGTAGATAGGATTTTTTTTTGGAAAATATATTTTTAAAGATATTAAGATAAGGATAATATGGGGTTTTGACCAAATGCCCGTTGGATCATGGGATCTCTGGGAGCTATTGGTACAAAATTTAAAGTTCGCTAAACAACGAATGCAGGGATCAAAAGGTTTGGTTGGGTTGTTTCTTGGTTTCCAGGGACTAAAAGTTGTCAACAATCCCACCAGGATTTAGGAGGTGGATTAAGTTGCCCAATTGCAAGTTGGTTTAAGTTTGGGTTTACTAGAGAGGGTTATCTATTAAAACTGGCTACATAGGATTTCCTATAGTGGGTTCCCTAACTCAACCTGGAACAAATCCTAAGGCAGTTTTAAAATACACTTTCTTTAGATGAGTTTTTTTATTCTATGGGGAAAATTTTGTTTTGTTTTAAGTGGCTTTACCCTTTCTGCCTAATTTGAATTACTTCATGTAACACAAAACATAATGAAAGATGTTATGGTTTTATACAGTTAAGACACTAAATCAAGCAATGTTAGATGCAAGTTTTGTTGTGGCTGGACATTTGAAAATTGCAAGAAAATGGTCAAGTCCTTACACTTTAACCTCTGGGTTTTTCCTTGCCATATCTTTGTTCCACTATATGTACCATCCTCTCCGGTGGGTGGAGTTAGGTGGCATACCAAGTTTGGGTTTACTATAGAAGGTTAGTTGTTAAAAATATCTACATTGGATTGCTTACAGTGGGTTCCCTAACTCAACCTGTAACAAATCCTAAGGCAGTTTTAAAATACACTTTCTTTAGATAAATTTCTTGATTCTATGGGAAAAATTTTGTTTTGTTTTAAGTGGCTTTATCCTTTCTGCCTAATTCGAATTACTTCATGCAAATCCAAATAGAATGAATGATGTTATGGTTTTATACAGTTAAGACACTACATCAAGCAAGGTTAGATGCAAGTTTTCTTGTGGCTAGATAGTTCAAAATTGCAAGAAAATGGTTGAGTCCTTACACTTTAACCTCTAGGTTTTTCCTTGCAATATCTTTGTTCCACTACATAGTACCATCATCTCTGGTGGGTGGCGTTAGGTGCCATACATGTAGTTATTCTACCTATATTGCTAAATAGTTGTGTGGCTATCTGTAATTTCATGTTGGATATCAATGTGTTAAGCAACTTGTTTCAGGTAATTGATGTAAAACCTATAGAATATTAGGTCTTATTGAAAGCTTTTCCCTTTGCATGAATAATTCTATTATGGGTGTATATAATGTATTTAAATGGGCTTAATGGGATTGAAACAATTGTGGGCACTATTGTATTGGGGGACTATTTGGAAGAATGTACCATTGTATTCATGTTTACATTGGTTGAATGGCTCAAAAGCAGATCGAGTCACAAGGTGAGCTTAATTTTATTGTAATCCCTAAAAGATAATTAAGTATTGCAAATAAATGGTTGGAATTTTATGAACAATTATACTTTGCATTCCTACCAGGCTCAACCAAATATTTTGTCTATTATGAATTAAGCTCCACAAACAACATTTCTTGAAGAAACTAGAGAAAAAGTATATGTGAAGGATGTGGCCATCAACACATTTTTTTCCATCAAAGTAGCAAAGACGATACCACTAGATGGTATTGTTATGTCTAGAAGTAGTTCACTAGATGAAAGTAGCTAGAAAGGAGTATCCTTAGCAGTTGAGAAAGAAGTCGAGGCCAATGCATGGGATGGCACCATGAATTTGATAGGTAACATCGTAATGTCTTCAAATTCATTTGGTTCATCCTTCATAAAAATATTATTAATGAGTGACAGGATTCAAGTGGTCCATTTTCAAAATAATTATTGTTTTTTGGAAAAAAATTTGTGAAAGACAGGTTTCGTTGAGCTTATCTTCAGCAAGGAGGAAGCATTAGCTCTTAACAAACTTAAAATGAATAAGGATATGATCTTAAAAGCAGATAATGGCAACGCTACCATCATCCTAAATGCTAATGACTACCATACCAAGATGATTGAGCACCTCTCAAGCGGTAGCTATAAAAAAATGGACAAGGACCCAAGCAATAAGATCGTAAAGACATTAACCAAATCTATCTAAGACTCATCTCTAGATGACATCATAAAAAAGAATATCATCACTAAAATTCCTGTCATACCACGGATCTACGGTCTACCGAAAATACAAAAAGATGGTTGTCCCCTGAGACCAATTGTTAATACTATCGACTCACCATCCTATGGGCTGGCTAGGTTACTTGCAAACAAACTCAAAGCATTGGTCGGTCACTCTCAATCATTCATCAAAGACTCGTTCCACTTCATACAGAACATCAAGACTATGATTTTGAGGGAATTCGATATCATGGTAATCTTTGATTTGGTCTCTCTTTACACTAAAATACCAGTCAATGAAGCCGTCAACATAATAAAAGAACTCATAGACGAGGAAACAAAAAAACTGCTAAAGGTGTGTGCCTAGTTTCCACCTACTTCAGTTTCCAAGGTGATATCTATGAGAAAAATCACGGCGTGGCCATGGGCTCCCCACTTTCCCCAGTCATTGCAAACATTTTCATGGAACATTTTGAAGCGAAGGCCATCAACTCTTTCTCCCACAAACCAAAACAATGGAGACGGTACATTGATGAAACAAACTTCATTTGGCCCCATGGAGAAGATAAGCTCAACAACTTCCTCATACACATCAACAACCAATCAGAACATATTAAATTCACAATGGAGACAAAAGTAGACAGTAGACTCCCATTCCTTGACATCCTTATCACCAAGAATGAGGATGGATCACTAGCACACTAGGTGTATCGAAAGAAAACACACACAGACAGGTATATCCATGTGGATTCTCATCATCAGCTTGCTCAAAAAATTGGCATTCTTAACACCCTAGCCACCAGAGCCAAACGAATCTCTGATCCTACACACCTTGACCAGGAACTTGAACATTTGACCAAAGTCTTCATAAACAACGGCTATAACACTAAGCAAATTAATAAAACTATATGTAATTCACAAATTATAAAACCTAACACCCGAAAAAAAGAAGATTTCACTAAAACTATTAAACTTCCTTACACAAAAGGTACTACCAATAAAATCGTCAACATCCTTAGAAAGAAAAAGATCATAGTTGCCTTCTCCCCCCTAACACTTTACGATGCTTTCTCGACCACGCTAAAGATCAGATCGACCCTAAAAGAAACAAAGGATTATACTCCATCCCTTGCACCTATGGGGAAGTTTATATTGGTGAAACGGGTCGCTCAATCCAGCTAAGACTTAAATAGCATAGTGCTGACATTATCCATGAACGCACTAAAAAATCTGCACTAGTTGAGCACTCTCTCACTTCCAAACAACACATCTACATTGAAGATCAAAGGTCATTGCTGGGATTGATCATTACACAAAACGACGTGTGAGAGAAGCCATTGAGATAAAGAAGCACCCTAAAAACATCAACAGAGACGATGGGTGGAAATTAAGTAAGTCTTGGACACCTATCATCACCTTAATAAAAAACTCTCGACCTAAAAACCTAGTTATGAACCCCCGACCTTGAAAACCTAGTCTAAATTCCTCTTCTTTTGAACCCTTCCTATACATCCTAAAAATTCCTAGATCAATTATAAGTTTTATAAATAAATTTAAATTAACCTAGGAATACTTTAAATTATAAAACAAACTATAATAATACTAGTTAGATGATAAAGAATATTTTATACTTTTTAAACTTATTAAATAAAAGCTTTTAATATAAAAAAAAAACCTTAAAACACTTTACCCCTTTGTAATACTTAAGTCTTAATTAAAAATTTTAATACCATTCTAATGAAATTAAAAATTTACTTCTGACTTATAAGCTTTTATTATCTTTTGAATTATAAGCGTTTAATATTAAAACACTTCACTCCTTATAAAATACTAAGTCTTAACTTAAAATCATAATACCATTCAAAAGAAATGAAAATTCACTTTATAATTTTAATTTTGACTATTTTAAAATTGAATCTTTTATAATGACTTAGTTTTAAATAAATACTATTTTTTAATCCTAAATTTAGATATATATATTAATTCTTATTATTAGGTCAAAATCTTAAAAACTTAAAAATTAAAAAATTTCATAAATTTCATACCTTAATTGAAAATTGAAATTATTAAAACTTCAACAAATTTTTTATATAAAATGATTAAAAATTTTCTAATTGGTATTTATACTTTTAACTAAATGATAATATTAAAAAACCGACTCCCACTTTATTTAAACTTGAAATTGATTTAATTTTCCACTATTTAAATAAGAAAACTTAGGTCAGAACTGACAATGCGAGATCCTTCACATCGTATCTCCTGAAGAAAGGCTGCACTGGTGTGCCCGAAACATCGAGAAGCTCCATAATTCACCACAGGAATCCACTAGCTTCAACAGGTTTCAATTGATAATCATCTTTCTTTTATGTTTCTTTTTTCTCCAAAAAATATACATTTATTATTTATTGAAAATTTTGGAAAAAAAGATATACAACATACTTGGAAAAAGTAGTTCAATATTAACTAGAGAAATTACAACTCAGGTTCATTAGAAGCTGGAGAAATTACAACTGAAGTTCATATAACTGAAACTTGTTTCTAAAAGTTCATATAACTGAAACTTGCTTTTGAATTTTGGATTTCTCACACTTAATTATTTTAAATTGATAGATTTTCAATATCTGTAAACAACATGTTCACTGAAATAAATGAGATATGAATAAATGTTAAATAGTTCAATAAACTTACAAGCCGCCAAAGGGAAAAAAATCAACTAACTTCAACGAATTAATTCTATAGGCACATAAAATCAACGATTTTTTAATTTTATGGTGGAAAATCGCTGAATCCGATGACTTAGCATGTAACAATAATACACTGAAATGAAATAAAAATCAATGTCCAAAGTAATATGCAATATAAATAAAATATAGTCATTAGAAAAGTAAATAAAAAATCTAGCATAGATCCATCTTAACCCAATATGTTTTTGCTCTGTGTGTGTGTGTGTGTGTGTGTGTGTGTGTGTGTACCTAATAGATCGGGGTTAATACCAGCAGAGATCCATCTTAAACCCAGATCTATCAAACACCGAGAGGGATCCAATTTCTTGAGGTGTAATTTTTTTTAATTTTAAACTCAAAAAGATTAATTCCTCTCTTGCTTGATAGATCTAGGGTTAAGTTTTAATTTTTTATTTTACAAGCCAATATGGATTTTTTAAAATTTTTTTATTTTAGGAGCCGGCATAATTTTTTTTAATTACATTTTATTCTTTGTAATGTAATATTATGTAACATTATCTCATATGACAACAACTCCCCGATACTGAGTTGTAGAGCACCTCGTTCCTCTTAGCACGATGAATCTATTTTAGCTTGTAAGAAAGGGTGAAAATTATAAAACATAATTAATTTTGTATTGAGTTTGACGGGGTTAGAAAAACTTTGAAGTTTCTAATGTGCTCACGGAGGAATTATGACCAGCGAATAATATAGCAAGTGCAGAAGAATAACAAACATAAGAGTAGACCAATATCTAGCTCTGAATAAATGACAACTTGTCATGTGAGATATGGCAACTTGTCATGTGAGATATGGCAACTCTTCATGTGAGATGTTTGGTAACACCTGAAAATGCATGGTTCATTTTGGATCATTTTTTCTACCATAGGAAGGCCCCAAGGTCAACATGCAACACACGGAGATGTGAACCCTTGCAAAGGACACATTTTGGTTAAATTTTAGCCCAAGAATGCTTGTATTTATCTTTCATGGCTAGAACAAAACAAAGGAATAAGGGCGCTTGGATGAAGGGGGCCTACTTGCACAATGATTAAGACGGGCTTGGTATGAAAATACTATGGAAGGATAGAGCTTGTCTTGCTGATAAATGAAGTGAGCCAAATGGAATAATTTCTAAGATTAATGGTAAATATACGACACTTGACACCTTCATAAGCCTTGTGTATGCTTGAAAGGGTCAATGTGGACCCAGATGGGTGTCATATGCCATATAATGAAGGGTATCGATAAACTACCTTATGTGAGGAGCACCCTCCTTATAGAAGACAAATGTGGACTGAAGTCGTCTTCAACCGCCTCAAAGGAGGCCTTTAATGACGAGCACTAGCATTGATGAAGTTAAGAGTTGATCTAACTCCTTGTTCATACCTCACAACAAGGCATAGGAACCTTCTTATGAGAAACAATTTACATAGGGTGAGAAACAATTTACATAGGAGAATAGTGGTCTTAATGCAAAATTTCAAGAAGAAAGGGGATTGTTGAAGGCTCCATAGCAAAAAAATAAGCATTTTTCACATATTTGGAGACATGACTCACCTATTTAGGAGCCCTGAACCCATATACATATTTGAAGACACTTCTACATATTTAAAGGTATATTTGACCTTTGAGAAGGTATTTCGGGTTGAGGGAACATGATTTGAATTATTCTCTACATATTTGGAGAAGAGCTCCTTGCATGAGGGTATCCCATATGGCATTGTTGACATACTCAAACCCTTAAATGAAGACTAAAGCACCTAGCATGAGAGTGTGACATGTGTCCTTAAGGGCACTTTCAAACCATAAAAGTAAGCCAAATTCTCATTTAGAAGAGGAGCACTCCTTCTATGAAAGGAATCTATATATTTTTTATAAAATATTCTAATGGGAAAAGGTTAAAGGAGGAGCTATTTAAAATGATCTCATTTCACTTGCAAAGAATGGATTTGTGGGTGGGAAAAGACCCCAGGAGGCCAAGTTGTCCTTTGTTCTTTTGCAGGTTGTTGAAAAGGGTTAAGACAATTTAATGCTTCCATTTCCTCTTCCTTTTATGTAGATCAAATATATGTGTTAGGTTGCCAATACATATTTATTGCTTAACTTTCTCAGCTGAAATTGTTTATGTTGGATTTTGGTGGGATGTTTGAGCTGAAAAAGTGGTTAAGTGGTAAGTTGATGATCCACTTACACTTATTTATGTAACCATATTTTAGTGAAGATTGCTATTGGCTATGGATTTTGGTGGGATGTTTGAGCTGAAAAAGTGGTTAAGTGGTAAGTTGATGATCCACTTACACTTATTTATGTAACCATATTTTAGTGAAGATTGCTATTGGCTATTTATTCTAACAAGAAAGCAGTTCAGTTGTTATCTTTCACCTATGATTACATGGTATTGCTGCATATGTTGAATTGGATCTGGGATTGTTTCGTTGTTTAGAATTTCATGTTGTGTAGCACATGAATCATGTTGATATTGATAGTAGGGTATGTTGTTAGCCGCTTTAATACTCTTTCTTCATGCATGTTCAAGCTTCAATGTTTCCCTAACTCCTTTGTCGAAAGAACAAGGCACCAGTCTCTTTGAATTCTATGATTTATACATTTGGATAAACCTTTGAACACATCATTTTACTAACCTAAATTTCTGATCTTTGTTTAAAGGGCAGATTGGCAATCTTATTTTAAGGATTTCCCCCTTGTGCTAGAAAAGAACCAGCCAAAAAAAGGGAGGAACAACTGATGTGGTGACAATGGGAAACATTCTTAATATATATTTAGCATCGCGCCTTGTTTGGGACTTGAATATTCTTGAAGTGAAGGTGTGGGAATCAGCAAATTGGTATTGATGCCAAGGACTAAGTCCAGTTCTAGAGATTCGATAGAAAATGCTATAGAACTTTAATGGGACATTTTCATTAAAGATCCATATCTCATATGGCAACTCCGTGGAGGAACGAAGCCCTGTACCTACATTTTGAAGTGCCTTGTTGATTGATGGTATGAGGTAAACCAACACTGTTGAAGGTAATTTTGAAGACTCCAGTGAGTCCACTGACATGAAAATAGGTATAACTGTAATATGTTTTCAAGATTTCATATCAATATTGAAATTTGAGGATTTCAAAGCGAAGATATATGACATCAGCCAAGAAAATGTTGGAGGCCCCATTGTTTGGTCCTTTAGATTTGTCAGGTATTCTAGGATATCCAAATAAGTTCCCTACTCCTGAATGGAGCAAGCATATTCCAAAGTTCCATGGACACAATAGTTCAACTACACTGCACATTACATCTTACATTTAATTTATTTCAGATATTAATGTTTTCCATGAGGATTTTGTGATGAAAATGTTTGTACATACATTGGAAAATGATGCATACAATAGGCTTAAAAGTTTTGGTCAAAGAAAATATCCTCTTCGATAGGGTTAATCGAAGTGTTTTACAAATATTGGGATCCTAGTTATGAAAAACAACATATTGAGGATTGCCTTATTAATGAACCTCATGGATTCGATTGTCCAATATACATTTGATGTTTTCCATAAAAAGGGAAAGGAAATAGAGGCTTCGATGCTTGTATTTCATAATAACGACTGAAAATGTCTTATTGGTTGAAATCAAAGATAAACTTGAAACATGGAAGGCATTTGTTGTTGTCATGGAAAAAAATGTTGTGGATCGATTAATCAGTGGCATAGAGATGACTATCAGGAGGATTGCATAGTAGATGACCATCCCTCACTATCATCAATGGATCCATTTGTATATGATATTGTAGATCCAGATGGCAGGTGCGATGAAGATTATTGATGATGATGTTGTTAAACTAGTAACAACAAGGAAGGTATTCTTGCATGCATGTGTTCTTGCATGCAGAAGACTTAAATTAGGAAACCAATTGTATTTAATTTACTTTTCCTAAGTTTACTTTTCTTAAGTTTACTTTGGAAAATAAATTAAAGTGATCTAAATTAACTTTAGTGAACCACTAGTTAAAGTGAAAGTGAAATTAGGGTTTTTGCTTTACCACTTGTTAAAGTGAAAGTGAAATTTGGGTTTTCGATTTACCTAAAGTTATAAAAGAGATATCAATTGGTGGAGAGAATACACACACTTGTATTTTGACAGAGACAGGATACAGACATGGAGAGAAAGTCAGACAAAGGATTTAGCTGAGAAGACGAAGGAGCAAGCAGCAGGATCATCGAGCTTCATACAGTCGGGTCGTACACTCACACAAGAGGGTATTGAGGTTTAGCTGAGATTTTCCCAGTGATTCTGCCGGGTACTGCATTCACCAGGTTTGGATGAATTTGCAGTGATTGTAAAAGTTCCATATTTTTCATAATAAAATCTATATCTGACTGATGCACCGGTTTTCCACTCTTAGGTTTTTCCGGGGGTTTCCATACCCAAAATAATAGTGTTGATATTGTGATGTGATGTTGTGAGTTATTTCTCAGTTTTATATTTTGTTGCACACTGTAAAATATATTCATGTGTGGTTATGAGTTGATATTTTGCATGCACTGTTTAGCCCTAGTTGAATATTAAAGGAAAATTTACATGGTATCAGAGATCTAGTGAGCTAAAGCTGATAGATTTGCAGCAGCAATGATAGATCAGGGGAAAATCTATTGAAGACACAAACTTAGATTGGAGATATAGGGTTTGACAGGTACACTTCACTATGGCCATGCAGTTGAGAGTTGAGGATAGACTCCAGGGTGCTCAAAACTTTCCTACATGGAAAGAGAGGATCACAAGGATCCTAGACATCAGTAATGCTGAGGAGCACATTGACTCCACAAAAGTTGCACCCACAGATCCGATAGATTTGATAGCCTGGAAGAAGATTGATTCCAGAGCCATGCTGATTATTATGGATGGAGTGAAGGACCATATAGTCCCTCACCTTTGTGGAAAGAAGACCGCATTGGAGATGTGGAAGGATTTGGAAATTATGTAGCAGAGCAAGAACGAGAACCAGAGGATGGTGTTGCAAGAGAGGATGTACAACACCAAGATGACCAAGGGTGAAGGAGTGGTGCCTTATCTCACGAGGCTCACACAAATCAGGGGTGAGCTTGGAGTTGTTGTCTCTAAAATTGATGATGATGAGCTAGTTCAGATAGCCCTTAATGGCTTCTCTAATCCATGGGACACCTTCGTAAAAGGTGTTGTGGCTGGGGAGAAGCTCCCTGATTGGCAGAGACTGTGGGATCACTTTGTGCAAGAGGAGACCTACATGGGTCAAGTATCAGGCTCATCCAACAATGCCCCACAGATTGTGGATGAGGAGGCTCTAGCCCTTACAGGGAAGAGCAAGGGGAAGGCAAAGAGGAAGAAGGACGGTAAGAAGAACCTTGATGTGTCAAAGTTCAAGTGTTTTATCTGCCACAAGCAGGGACAATTTGTCATCTAGTGCCCAGAAAGGAAGAAGAAGAGTAACACTCAGATGGTTGGATCTGTTGAGGTGGATGAGTTCAGAAGGAACTTCGATGAGGAGTTTTGTTTGATAGCTTGCATGGAAAGCACCACAGGGAGAAACATATGGTACATTAACAGTGGAGCATCTAGTCACATGACTGGACAAAAGAGATTCTTCAAATACTTGCAGGAGGGTGGAACAGGGATCCACATTGAGTTAGGTGATGATGCACGATATCAAGCGCAGGGAGTTGGTATTGTTTCATTTGAGAGGGAGTCTAGAAAACCCCTCAGTTTTTTTGATGTGTTATATGTTCCAGGACTAACCAAGAACCTTATATTAGTCTCCACTCTAGAGGACAAGGGATATCAGGTGAAGTTCTGTGACCATAGAGTGTATATTAGGCCCAAGGGGTCAGATAGGATCTTGGATTGGGTGATTGGCAAAAAGAGCGGGAAAGTGTACAGATTACACTTTGATCCTGCAAAGGCTCTGGTCAATAGTAGCAACAACAATCAGGGTGAGTTGTGGCATAGGAGGATGGCACACTTACACCATGGAGCAGTAAATCATTTGAGACAGGAAGTCATTGGAGTTCCTCAGGTACAAGAGGAAAAGCATAACCACTGCAAGGGTTGTGCTTTGGGGAAGAACAATGGGAAGCCTTTCCCACATAGTGAACACAAGTCTAAGGATCCCTTGGACTTGGTGCATTTGGATGTATGCAGACCTATGAGTGTCCATTCATTCAGTTGTTATAGTTACAACGTAGCCTTCATTGATGTCTATTCCAAGAAAACCTCGATCTATTTCCTGAAGGCCAAGTCAGAGGTCTTTTAGAGGTTTCAAGAGTTCAAGTCTCTTGTGGAGAACCAAACAGGAGAGAAGATTTGGGTGTTGAGGACAAACAACGAGGGTGAGTACACTTCCAATGAGTTCATGGAGTATTGTTTGGCTGAGGCGATAAAAAAAGGAGCACACTGTGCCCCATACCCCACAACAGAATGGATTTGCGGAGTGGAAGAACAAGACTATGGTTGGAGAAGCCAAGGCCATGCTGTTTGATATGGGATTACCACTATTCCCTTCGGCCGAGGCATACAAGAATGCCATATACATTTATAACAGGTGTCCCCACACAGCCTTGAGGAGGAAGACACAAGAGGAGGTCTTCATAGGTATTATCAACCCAAATGGCACTTCTCCGTCCAAGTGCCGACACTTCATATGTTGGCGCACGAAAGGACATTTATGGATTGAAGGTTGCCTAAAACACTATAGATGGGCATGTTATGAAATACATTCACTATCCATCCAGCTTGCCATTTTTACATTTTTATATTTGATTGTTGTATGCGACTCTTACCACAGCAACCCGCGTACATACGCGACTATTCCTACAGCATATCGCGTATTGTACGCGAGTATTGTCATTGCAACCCGTGTACAGATCTATATGTGGGTTTCCCTTATAGCAACTCACGTGTCATACGCGGGTTTCCAATATCAATACTCGCGTACGCCTTCACTTGACATTAAAAATAATAAAATGTGATTAATGTATATTTGTTAAGTCTTAATCATTAACTATCTTAACTGTCTCAACCTCCCCTCAACCTTCGAAACTACTCTATTTCCCTAAATATAAATAGAGGCCTTGGGGAGGGCATTAATCAATCATACTTGGAGAGAAAAGTTATTCTGGTGGTATCTATTCAAAAGTCTTTGTAACAGCAGAACTCAGAATCCTTTGGTTGCAGAGGAGTCCTTGTTTCAGGCGTTGGGTTGTAATCTTATCTCATTCACTATTGTTAATAAAAAGAATCCTTCTTCCAACTTTGTGTCGAGTCACTTTCATGTATCATGGTTTGATGAATATTTATGATTAAGCACTCTATATATTGTTTATCTAACTTGTCATATATACATGCATAAGTTTGCACCTGGAGGATTTTCTCTTTGCAGGTGAAGGAGGTGCATCCCTGAAAGCTTTGGAGAAGAAGCAGAGCGGGAGAAGCCATAGTTTGGATCAACCTTCATTAATCGAGTGAGTCCATTCTATCTTCCTATTTCCTTTCTGTACTTTAAAGCTGATTGTATGCAAGTTTTAAGACTACGTTGGTAACCCCAGACCTTCGGTTATAAGGGTGTTTATTCCTGAACAACAGAACTGGAGACTCCGCTGGGGAGCCCAGACTGCTGTAGGTTATTTCTGTTTACCTTTGACCAGTCTTTGCCTTGATTTTGTGTGTGGTATCTTGTCCTAGTTCATGCTTAGGATAGTGTTTGAAGACCTTGAAAATATTCCTTTTTATTAGAAAATTTTGTACCTATACGTGGGTTGCTCTTGCACACCATTGCGTACAGAGGCCTGCGTATGCGGGTTGCTCTCTAGGACAATCGTGTACAGTACGTAAGTTTCCCTTATACACAGTCGTGTACAAGCCTTGGCATAGGAATTTGTGGTTAGGGTTTGCTTGTCCCTATCCCTCTATAAGTTCTGTTTGCTGGTTGGTCTTCCTTATAAGCACTGTGTTTTTAGTCTGATGACCTTGTTGGCCACACCCTTTGCTTTCTTGTAAAGCCCTTGAGTTCTTTTGTTGGGATTGGATTTCTGTTTGCAATTTGAAGTGGATTTGCCTGTTTGGGTTATAGGTTTAAGTGTTGGTTGTCTGAATTAGTGATCAAGGTTCTAGACATTGTTTAGCCCAATCTATTTTCGAATAGTGATTGGTGTGCTACTTTCCTATGTGTGATTTCAGTGTTTTCTTTACATTGTGCCCGCCCAAGCTAGGGTTCCAAGTATTCCTTAGGTGGTTGATTTCTTGGTCTTTTTAATCCGTTTACTTCACTTTGCTTTGTTTATACAGTTTGTTTAATTCAAGCATACTCAAGTTTTGTGCATTTAGGTGCATAAGTAGTATTTGAGCATTTTAAAAAGTGAAAAGAAAAAACATTTTCATGCTTTTGCATGTGATTTTGCATAGAGTAGTTTTACTTTCAATTTTTAAAATATAATCTCAAAAAACTACAAAAATATAGTCTTAGTGTTCTCTTTATCGTTGCATCTTTTCATCAATTTATATTTACAAAAGAAAAAGGAAGTTTGTTTTAGTAGTGATAATTTGCTTTGAAAACATACACCTTTGCTTTTATATTTCTTATCGAGTAAAAAAACACCATAGTCCTCACTCCATTTCCTTCTGAGTAAGAAATACCCCTTAAAATGAATGCAATAATTAAAATTTACTAGTAATTTTTATTTTTTAGGGCCATTCACCTACTAGCTTAGGCTACACTTGTGGGATAGGAAGTGTAAACTTCCCATAAGTTTTAAAATTCAGACATAGTGGACCATTCGATAGGTAAATCTTTATCTTTACCGATTGTATCTGGGAAGCTCCTCTCAAAAGGGAGTCAAGCATGAGGCCGCGTGGAGGCTTTGGACTGAGGAGATAACCCTCTGATTCCTTGTCAAAACGCAAATCAGGACTTTTACGCATCTGGGGATTATGTCCTAGACAGAGTTTCGGGATTAGCTACCCTGCCCATGTGTATGAGTCAGGCTTGCGACCGTCCCCCCAGACTGTTGGTTTAGCTAAGGTATCCTTTAGTCTCTTGACATCTGGGGTTCATACCTAGGTAAATTGGAAGGCTATTTCTGGTTCACCTTGGACGGGCTTGGAAGGTAACCCTTTGTTGAAAGTGTAGGAGGGCGGTAGGTGATTCCTCCGCTTGTGCCTAAGAACCACTTTAAGGACACCAAGTAACTATTCTTCAGCTTTCTTTGGGAAAGCAAATATTTTACCCGTGTTGACTGTTTGAGACTTTAGGAAAATTTCGTAGTGAGTGCTCTGTGGTTTGTCTGTGTTTATCCGACCTTAGGGTTTGAATTGTCAAATTTACAATCGTGGAGGACCAACCTATAAGAAGGTCTCGAAGGTTGCAAAACCTTCCTCCTCTCATCAAATTGGAGCCTCTACCTTCACCTCAAAGGTAGAGATTGGACACGAACGGTTCATTTGAACTGATAGGAGTAAGTGAAGTTCCAGGTGAACCAGCACTTGTAGCTAACCGTTTGATTTTAATACAGTTGAGATTGAAGACTTGCAAGCTGACAAGTTTGCAAGGAATTTTAATACACCCTTGACTAACTTAAACGATCCTGTGATTGTCTAGGTTAGACCGTTTGATTCACCTGTTTTAGGTGTCCCTGTGGGCAGGATAATTTCTACTACGGGAGAAAGTTCTTTTGCTTTCACCTCAGCCTTCCCGACTGAAGGGGTGCTTATACCTCCCCCGGTAAGTGCCCCTAGATCAAACATATCTACTATGCCATTGACTCCAGCGAGCCGGGTGGTCCAACCATCGGTTCCCATAATCCTAGCAGGTGCTTCTGGTGACATGGTTAATAAGATTCCTAGTATACCTATTGTTCCTTCTTCCTTTGCACACACTGCCCAGAGCGGTCCAGTAAGATCCTCGGCTTTCGTCCAGGGATTTCCTTGGAATGGGTGGCATATTCCCCCATCCACTCCATATGTAGCCCCATCACCTTCTTATGTAGGAGTGCAGTTTGGAAACACTACCTCTTACGAGCAAGGTTTTCAAACTCTGGTCTTGGCCCCGTTCACGATCTCTCTCTTTACGTTATTTAGCGGAGGGATACCTACTCCCTCTTTTCAAACCCCAGTTTCGACTGGGACGGCCCGAACCTCTTATACTGCACCCCCCCCAACACAATCTTGTGGCTTACAGATGGAATCCGTTTCAAAGTAATCAATCCACTTCGCAACCGGTGGTAGGGGGCAACCCCACCTTTACATATGGGCATTCGGGGGCAAGTCCCTCTAATCCCTAGGATGGCACTTTTAGTGCTCTGGTTCAACCCAAACTTCCATTCCTGGCAATGTTAAACTTGCCAGATTTGTCTAAGTTGATGAACGACCCAGTGAGGCATGACCCCTCGTGGCCACCTGTTCCACCAAATTGCCATCGGACATCCCTAAATTCGAGGGCAAAGTTGGTGAAGATCCTAGGGCTCATGCCACTACATTTCATTTATGGTGTTCTTTGAATTCGCTGAATGAGGATTCAGTTAGGTTGAGGCTATTCAAAATAACCTTAATGAATACTACAGCAAAATGGTACATTGAGTTTCCTTCTGTTGCGTTCAGTAGTTTTTGGGACTTGGCTAGTGCATTTCTTAGCCACTTTCAGCTTCCGGTCCGATATGATTTCGGAATGGACTTGTTATCTACCTTTAGGCAGAACAAGGCTACCCACATCTCAGATCATATCCAAGAGTGGAGGAGGTGAAAGAGCCTTATTAAAGCCACTATTCCTCCTGAGTTCTTACTAGAGTGGTTCCTTAAATCCCTGTTTCCTTACATATCTAAGGACGTATCCACTTCAGGAGTGACGAATGAAGAAGCCATTCTCAGGGCCCAGGAATTGGATTTGATTTATTCACAATCTGGTATCTTGTATGAGATTATCCCTGAGGCACCGAGGCCTACCCATGATGCAGAGAAACCTAAGCCTAGACCCCATGCCGATGGTGTGGTTGGGTCCGTAAACTCTCCCACTATAGAGTCTTTGGCCAAACAGCTTCATCAGTTGTCCATTAAACAGTCTATGGCAGAGGCAGCAAAGGCTGCCCCCTCACCCCAAAGTGAAAATGTTTTTGCACAGACCTCCCAAAAGGGCAATCAGCAGCCCGGTGGGATGAAGAAGAGAGGAAAGAAAGGGGAGGGAAATCAAAACAAGTAGAAACCTACAAATAGTGCTGATGGGGGCAAGAAAGAAAAGAAAAAGGTCAAATTCCCATGTAAGTTGTGCCACAAGGACCACCTCACTCACCTTTGTCCCCTTATGGAACAAGCCTAGAAGTTGCTTAAAGATCAACAACCGGCTGTCCTGAAGGATCCTTTTCCCCAAGGGCAGAACTCTGCTTCAGCTTCTAATGTAGCAGGGGGCACTCCCCGTGCCCCTAACCCTAGCTATATCAACATGGTTCGATCTTCGAATTTTCTACAGACTAGGAATAAAAACCATGATAAAGAGACTTTTGAGAAGGGTAAGTCTATAGGTGAAACTTCTCACCCTCTCACTATCGAGAAGCCTGCTGAAATTATGCCTAAGATACCAAAAGGTGTCTTTAAGAAGACCTTGCATAACCCTAATTCTAGGGCTTCTTCAAAATACTCAGTGGTTGAAGACTTAGCCCAAACCCCATGTGCAATGTTAGCTTTAGAGGTGCTACAGAGTTGTCCTACCTAGTGAGATTCACTCTTAGCAGCCTTAGGTAGCATGGACTCGTCGAGTCTCATGGAGAAATTTCATTTATCTGATGTTAAAATTCGCCTACCTTACCATGTAGCCTTATCAATAGATGTCATCCATGGTGGAAAGACCATTGGAAGGGTAGTTGTTGATGAGGGTGATTCTACATGCATTATGTCCTTGTCATGTTGGAAAGCTCTTGGATCCCCAGAGCTAGTCTCGTAAAACACTCTGCTTATTGCTTTTGACAGAAGGTCATTCCGTCCACATCGTATCCTACCAGCTTTTGAAATAAACCTGGTAGGGAAAGCAGTGTCTGTTGAGGTGGAAGTGATTGATTCACCTTGGGACTATAATTTGCTTTTGGGAAGAAACTGGACTTATGCCATGTCCACTATTGCATTGGTCATCTTTCGAGTGGTAGTATTTCCACATGAAGGGAAGTTGGTTACTATTAACCAACTCGATTTTACTCGAAAAGGCCGCATGGAGTCTAATGAGTCCGCTGTGCCATTGGTTGATTAGGTCAAACCTACTGCATAGAGCTTGGGGGCTGGAATGTACCCATCACTGATGGGAGCATTTGATCTTCCAGCCCCGATTAACTATATTGGTTCTACTAGTGTGGGGAAGTCCATAGCCACGGTTTTTGATAGGACCAATCCTTGGGTTCTCCCTTCCCCCATTGAACTGGAAGTACCCTTATCAACAGTGGAAGTAGCTTACCAAGCTATCACTCAAACCACTGTTGATCCCATTCCAGACCCTCTCACAGTCTCAGAGGACCTGGAAGAAGTCTATTTGCCTGCTTGGGCGGAAAACTCTTCGCACTCTATGGACTATTTAGATATGGTTTTACCTTCTGATGAAGCCATTCTGGAAGCTTTGAGCGGACGTGATAATATCTGTGAAGATCTTCATCATCGATCCTATTCTCTTCTAGAGCTAAGCAGGATAGAAATTCAATAGTTTCATATGAGACTGTCGGATGATGTTGATACATCTGTCAATTTCTTACCCAGGGAAGGAATGTTTGCCGAGGGGAATATGGAAAATATTTACGCCATTATCCCTATCAACATCTCTGTAGACCCTGATGTCATGGAAAATATACATATAGGTGCAAACTGCTCTCCTGAGGAGATTGCAATATATACGGTCTTGTTCAAGGAATTTCACGACGTCTTTTCCTGGTCATATGAGGAGATTCTAGGCATTGATCCATCGATAGTTGAACATGAGATCCGAACATACTCTGACGCTAAGCCTGTTCGGTAAAAATTAAGACATGTTAACCCGTGTAAAGTAGCGGCTGTGAAGGCTGAAGTTGAAAAGCTGTTGAAAGCTGGTTTCATTTATCCCATAACTTTGACGGAATGGGTATCCAATCCTGTTCCTATTGATAAGAAGCAAGGGACCATACGTGTCTATACTGACTTCAGAGATTTGAATAAAGCCTGTCCTAAGGACAACTATTCCATGCCATTTATAGACCAGATTATAGATGCTTGCGCGGGAAAGAAATTTGTTCTCGTTTATGGATGGTTTCTCTGGATACAATCAAATTCAAATAAAACCGGAAGACCAACATAAAACTGCTTTCATTTGTCCTTGGGGTACCTTCACGTACAAAAAAATTCCCTTTGGATTGAAAAATGCTGGGGAAACCTTTCAACGGGCTATGAATTTTGCTTTCCATGATATCAAAGCCATTGTCGAGCCTTACCTTGATGATCTACCTGCACATTCTCATAAGAGGATTGACCATCCAGATCACTTACGGTCGATATTTGAGCGATGCAGATACTATAAGATCCGCTTGAATCCCCACAAGTGTGTGTTCTATGTCGAGTCAGGGAGATTGCTCAGATTCATTGTCTCTAATAGAGGCATCCAGGTGGATCCATTAAAAGTACAGGCCATTGTAAATCTGCCTCCTCCTCATTCTATTAGGTAACTTCAAAGCCTGCAGGGAAAGTCTAATTTTCTTCGATGTTTCATCGTTAACTATGCCAATATTACGAAGGGTTTCATGCACCTGCTAAAACAGGACACCCCATTTTTATGGGATGAAACTGCACAACTCACTTTCGAGGCATTGAAAAAAAGCTTTGTTGTCGGCACCCTTACTGCATCCGCCAGATTACTCTAGGGATTTTATATTGTATCTGGATGCATCCGAGTCGACCATTGGGGTAGTCCTGGTCCAGGAAGACGATAAGCTCCAAGAGCATGTCGTTTACTATCTTAGCCGTGCTTTAGCCAGACCTGAACTCAGGTACTCCCACGTCGAGAAATTAGCCTTAGAAGCTGTCTATGCTGTCTAGAGGTTATGTCGCTACATTTTACTGAGGACTACAACAGTAGTGGCGGATGTGAATCCCTTTCAGTATGTTTTGTCCCGACGGATTGTTGGGGGCAGATTCAACAAATGGACAGTCATTCTCCAAGAGTTTGACTTGTATTTCCAGTTTGCTAAGTCTAAAAAGTCCTTAGTTTTTGCTGAGCTTATAGCAGAATTTCCAATGGAAGTAGATGTAGTCATTGAGGATGACTCATTCCCAGATGAGAATATCTTCTTGATATCCACCTCTAATCCCTGGTATGGAGATATACTTATATATCTACAGACTTTGAAGTATCATGCGACTTCCTTGCGGGCGGAACAACGTAAATTACGCCTTCATGCTAAGAACTACCTCATCATAGGAGATACGTTATATCGAAGAGGGGTAGGTTCCATTTTGCGTCGATGTCTTACCCATGAGGAATTGGAGATTGTCCTGAATGATTCCCATAGTGGAGCGTGCGGGGGTCATTTATCTAAGTTATCAACGGCCCAGAAGATACTACGTGCTGGTTATTTCTGGCCCACAATCTTCAAAGATTGTGTGGAAGCAGTGAAGCACTGTCATCCTTGTCAGCTTTACACCAGAAAAATGCAGTCACATCCTGCTCCATTGTTTCCTGTTGTCTCGGTGGGCCCCTTCATGAAGTGAGGGATTGATTACGTGACATGCAACCCAGCTTCGGCTGGGGGGCACAAATATATCATTGTCACTGTGGACTATTTTATGAAATGGGTAGAGGCAATGCCCAACTTTAAAGCTGATAGGGAAACAATAGATTTTTTCGTATTCAATCAGATTATAGCATGGTTTGGTATACCCAAGGTGATTTTCACTAACCATGGCAGTCAGTTTCAAAATACCATGATGACGGAACTGACCACTATGCTTGGATTCAGACAAGAAGATTCATTTTCGTACTATCCTCAAGCAAATGGTCAGGTTGAGGCTGTAAACAAGACTTTGAAGACTATCCTCAAATGAACAATTGATGTAGCCCGTTCTAACTGGCATATTATGCTATACCTTGCTCTTTGGGCATACTGAACTAATGTAAAAATTGCTATGGGTTTCTCCCCCTTCCAACTCGTTCATGGAGTGGAAGCCATTACCCCGGTTGAATGTGAAATCCCATCTTTGAAAATAGCTATTCATGTGTTACCCGATACAATAGCGCTTGAAGAACGTCTGGTACACTTAGAACACCTCGGTGAGTAGCGTAGAGATGCGCTAACTGCTAATCAAGCTCACAAGAATAGGGTCAAAAATCAATATGATAAGTCGGTCAAACCTCGAATTTTCTCTGAGGGAACTTGTTTTGCTTTGGGACCAAGACAAAGAACCCTTGGGGGTAGGAAAATTCAAGGCCATGTGGTTAGGGCCTTATGTCATGTCGAAGGTCTTAAAGAAGGGTGCATATGAGTTAATTGATTTTGATGGGAATAAGCTGCCTGAGCCTAGAAATGGGCTCTACCTAAAAAAGTACTATGCTTAAGCTTACTAACTTTTTCTTGTATTTTATTGTATGTATTTTTATGTACATTAGTTTGTTGGTTTTGTTTTTTATACCATTTGCTAGTTGTTGCAGATGTCTTCCGAGACGTACATAGGTTTCGCTGATGGCCCCAGTCGCCATGCTTGTAATCTAGCCTCAGCAGCATGGGTCATTTATTCTCCCTCAGGACAGTTAGTTGCCTCAAGAGGCGCTTGCTTAGGTCCTGCTTCTAATAATTTTGCTGAGTATAGGGCTGTAATTAAGCTTCTATGGGATGCTTTGTCACATGGTATCACCCAGCTGGAAGTTCGCCTGGACTCTCAACTGGTGGTTTCCCAGCTCAATTGAGCTTATCAGGTGCGGAACCCTATTCTATTACGTCAGTTCATGCAAGTTAGGTTATTGGAAAGAAATTTTGAATTCATTATATTCAATCACATTCCAAGAAATCAGAATTCATTAACTGATGCATATGCTAATTACATTTTGAATTGGCATCTAACACACATTTCATAAAAATATACAGCATGCACATAAAAAAAACTTGTAAATAAACCGATGATATATATATATGTGTGTGTGAATATCTGTCTATAGATAGGTCGAGTCTCTGATCCTCAGATCCAGTCATAGCTGTATAATATACAAAAATATACAAAATGTGGATCGTAGTCCATCAAAATGTCCTAGATCTAAGCAGGACCACCTTGGTCCCCATGGTCTCTCTATACTCTAGCTTCCTCAGCCTCTTCGGCTTCGGCATCCTCCACAACATCTATGTACACTAAAACTGCTTTGGCCACCTACCTCAAAAGGCGTAACCAGACAGGTGGAACTCCAACCACAAACTCCTGCATGACGGCCGAGATATGCTCTATCCGCGAGGTGGGCACTCTCTGGGTAAGCCTAGCCAGCTTCCCCTCCAGAACCCTAATAAGTCCCTAGTCTTCGCCTAATATAGGACGAACAAACATACGTGGATGCCCCTCAGGTCGGACCGGTCCAATATTTGCATTTTGACATGTTTATAGGATTAGAACTCTTATACATATGTATATATCTATATATTAAAATTCATAAAAATTTTAAAACTTGAAAATTAAAAATTACCTAACTCTCCCAATGCTCCTCCTGGAGGGAGGACAAGGTCTGGATCACCTCAAAAATCCATCTTGGCATATGGAAACTGCTCCAATGCTGGTAACTTCAACTCCCACCAAAAGTAGAAGTCATCATCGTATACACTCTGCACTAAGCCACCTCCTCCTTGGCGGAGGAAGATATCTCCCCATCTGCTCAGCCTAGGCTGACGTGGAGATCGTACTGATAGGGGTATGGTAGGGCTCAACCCTGTCACTCTCGAAGAAGAAGAAGGCAACCAATATGCTAGAATACCCAAAGTTCTTCTGCCTTCCTCTCTTGCAGTCAGAGAGTTGCTTTCTCAAAATTGGGACAATTCCCGAACACCAATCATACAGGGCACCCTGCATACAATCCACTACCATCCTCATTTGGTTCCTTATATCTAGATGAAGTGAATATGATCCTGCAACCCTCACTATGGTACTCATCAGTACCTGTAGTGAAAGATCACGTATATGTGCAATGGGGATACAACTCCCTGTATTTTGGGTACCTTGTGCGCAGTACACATCAATGTGCCCTCCAAGTTGATTGGTGATCCTTGTTGTGACAGACCGACAATAAAATATATGTCCTCTGAAGTAATTTCCAAAGTCTCACCTTGTAGGTCAAACATCCCTAAATCATGGTCCCAATAGTTTATCATGAACTCTAGCAAGCGGACATTGGCCCGCATGGGTGATGTGCAAAATAATTTCAACAACCCACTTGTTCGTAAAACATGTATGGTGGGAGCACTTTGGAGTGCTTCTTGGTCCATATCCTCATGCTCACGTTCCCTCCATTCAAGCGCCATCTTCACACCTAGCAAAACAATCATTATGAACCTTTAGTATCATATAAAAATTCAAAATTTTGATCCAAAATATTACTTTTTCCCCTTCACACAATACACGTGACTGTCTAGTTAGACTTGTTGCGTACTGTACGTGACTATCCTTCAGGGCAACTCGCGTACAGAACGCGTGTACGCAAGTTTCAATATAGCGAACCCGCGTACACAGCGTGCCTTGCTTTAAGGTGCTTAAAAACATAAAATTTGGACTCAAATTTGAAAATTGCTAGGATTAAATTGAAGAGATCAGGGTGTAGGTTTACCTGCAACTTGCAGAATCGAATTTCATCCACCGGATTTTCCACACCAATCGAATGAAGGTAGAGGTGAAAACTTGCTTTTTATGGTTAAAATTCAAAATGGTGAGTTTTATTTTAGTTTTTGAACTATTTATAGAAATTATATTTCTAAAGTGGTTTTTTTCCTATAGTTCGAAATTTATTTAACTAATACCATATCTCTTTTGGCCTTGTAACAGGTTTTTCATCGTTCTAAAGTGTTTTTTGCTCATATAGGGTGGTTTTTGTCATTTCCAATGCATTTTTTCATCTATACTTAATCCATTTTAAACTTAGCAATCAACATTTTAACCACGGACTATGGTATTTTAAACCATTAGTTCCCTTTCTTTACCATTGTTCTTCCGTGGATAGGGCCTTTCTCTCATGAGTATCCTTATTTAGAACCTATGTTGTCTTTCGATACTCATGCTGCAGTTGTTTTAGGTATAGGGGTATCCTCTTAGCTATTTTTCATGCCAAATAGAGCCTCATTTTGGTCTCTTTTTACAAGCTATCCCTTTATAGGACTCCCCCCTATATGGAGTTTCTTTAGGCCCAGGTCTGACTCCTTAAAATAGACTTGACTGCCGAGTTAACTTGTCCATTCAAGCTCGTTAAGAATATGTGAATGGGAATCCACATTGGCGGTAGGTTATCTCTTTCTTGGACCATGCGGAATAACACAAGAAAGGATCACTCTCTTTTCTACTGAATTGAGAAGAGTATTCTTAGGCATAGGTTTATCACTTTTCTGGACCTAAGGGACTAAATTTACGGAAAAGGAACTCCCAGTATGAGCTCAGTTTTCTCTTTTTTCGTGCTCTGGACCTAAACATGAAAAATATTCTGAGTGTACTTTATGTATTTGTCATGCTCGTTAAACACTAAAGAAAAAAACATCGATTTTATTGTCGTAAGCCCCATTTCTCGTACTCAAATGGATCTTTCCGAGGGATCTTGCTTTCCTTCACACTCGTAAAACTCAAGCTATATGCTGCTCTCGAA
The DNA here is from genome assembly GCA_001517045.1 of Pseudotsuga menziesii. NCBI lineage: Eukaryota > Viridiplantae > Streptophyta > Pinopsida > Pinales > Pinaceae > Pseudotsuga > Pseudotsuga menziesii. Next base: position 155,981 of record LPNX010196267.1, read on the forward strand.
GGAGCGTTGGGTAGGTGGTAATTTAACCTTTTTCAGACCTCCTTGACTAAGTACGAAAAAGGTTCACCTTTTCTTCTACGGAAGGTAAGAGAGTTCTTCTGTGGTATGTTTTATACTTTTTCGGCCTCAGGAGACTAAATTGGACGAAAAAGGACCCCCCTGGAGTCTTCTTTGGAGTTTTCAGACTTTCTAAATGTGAAAACACCAACTGAGCATGTACTAGTTCAGGCTCATTAAATCCACAAATCAATGACACTATCAAGCATTATTCCCTCTTCTCTTCAAGCTTGTTAAAAAATGAAGAGAGATCCGAGTTAACTTTCCTGGACTCGTTAACATTTAGCAGGGAAGGTAAGGAAGAAGTTTTCTCTTGTTTTCAGTTAGTGGCAGCATGTCATCCTTGAACATAGCACTCTTTGTCTTTTCCGATACCCATGTCTCAGTGTTCACTTTCAGTTCAGCTATTACTTCGATTTTATTACTCCTCCTCTTGTTCGTTCTACCTGGGGAATCTAATCATGTCTCCTACATGACAGATAAGTCTAGTTGTTATATCTATAAAGTTAAAATCTGCCTTGGGTCATCTCTTTGTCGTGCTCACTATTTAAGGACTTAACTCAATGTCTAATCTATATCCTGATCCCATCATTGTTGTATCTGTTATTACTTGTGTCTCCCTTCCTTTACCGAGTTCCTAGTCACTCTTGTGATCTGTTTGAGGATCTATTTCCTTCCTTATCACAGTATGGTTCCACATCAGTACTTCTTGACAACGAAGACCTAAAGTTTGACAATAGTACCTCAGTATTCACTTTTATCATTGGTGAACTCCTTTGCTTTAGTTGTCGATTATCACCTATTGATTGACAATCTATTGAATTTGTTCCAGTTCGACGTCAACCTACATTTATTCACATGGCTTGGATTGTACTGGTTCTTTGGGATTGTTTATGAAGACCTTAGTTCCCCATCTATGGACTAAGTTGCGCAAGATTGTGTTCCACTTATGTACATAGCTTCCAGATCTTTGAAGAATCATCATTATTTTATATTGTGGCTTCGATCCACCTTTGTAATATACATGGTCTAGTACCCATATTATATGATGTAATCAAACATTGTAAAGGAGCTAGTGTTCCAGTATATTGAACATAGCATCCTCAGATATGACTTTGTATATGACATTATTATGTATTTGTTTCAGGTACTACCTTTGCTCCATTGTATTTCTGAGTTCTCCAAAGATAAAGATTATAATGTATTTCAGCCATCGCTTCCCTCTAACCTCACACATTAGGGGGCATATGTTGTCAACCCAAATGGCACTTCTCCATCCGAGTGCCGACACTTCATATGTTGGCACACAAAAGGACATTTATGGATTGAAGGTTTCCTAAAACACTTTATATGGGCATGTTATGAAATACATTCACTATCCATCCAGCTTGCCATTTTTACATTTTTATATGTTGATTGTTGTACGCGACTGTTACCACAGCAACCCGCGTACATACGCGACTATTCCTACAGCATATCATGTACTGTACGCGAGTATTGTCATTGCAACCCACGTACATATCTGTATGCGGGTTTCCCTTATAGAAACTCGCATGTCATACGCGGGTTGCCAGTATCAATACTCACGTACACCTTCATTTGACATTAAAAATAATAAAACGTGATTAATGGAGATTTTTTAAGTCTTAATCATTAACTATCTTAACTGTCTCAACCTCCCCTCAACATTTGAAAATGATCTATTTCCCTAAATATAAATAGAGGCCTTGGGGAGGGCATTAATCAATCATACTTGAAGAGCAAAGTTATGCTGGTGGTATCTATTCAAAAGTATTTGGAGCAGCAAAACTCAGAATCCTTTGGTTGCAGAGGAGTCCTTGTTTCCGGCGTTGGGTTGTACTCTTATCTCATTCACTATTCTTAATCAAGAGAATCCTTCTTCCAACTTTGTGTTGAGTCACTTTCATGTATCATGGCTTGATGAATATTTATGATTAAGCACTCTATATATTGTTTATCTAACTTGTCATATATACATGCATAATTTTGTACTTGGAGGATTTGCTCTTTGCAGGTGAAGGAGGTGCATCCCTGAAAGATTTGGAGAAGAAGCAGAGTGGGAGAAGTCAAAGTTTGGATCAACCGTCGTTAATCAGGTGAGTCCATTCTATCTTCCTATTTCCTTTCTGTACTTTAAAGCTGATTGTCTACAAGTTTTAAGAGTACGTTGGTAACCCCATACCTTTGGTTATAAGGGTGTTTATTCCTGAACAACAATAGGCACTAGGCCAGATGTGAGTCACATTCACATATTTGGTAGTGTCTGCTATTGTCATGTTCATGCTGACAATAGGAAGAAGCAGGACCCTTCTGGAGAGAATGGGTTACTTGTTGGTTACAGAGATATTTTGAAGGCATATAGAGTTTACATTCTTGCTCGCGGGAGGATCATTGTGAGCAGGCATGCCTAGTTCTATGAGGACAGGGGCTTGCAGAGATCTATGGAATTACCAACAGAGTAGCATCCAGCACAGGAGTCGGGAGTCAAGTTGGAGGAGCCAGATGTACATGTACAGACACAGAGCACAGGTTCTAGTGGTCAGAGGGAGTCAGGTGGACAGGATCCTTCAGTCATTGACTTGAAGGATGAGCTGCAGCAGGAGACGGATATCCAACAGCCATAATAGGTTGACACTAGGCCAAGGCCTAAGTGGTTTAGATCCACAGTGGAGGATTCCAGGAAGGTAGATCCTCCACAGACATCTTTTAGACGGAGTGTACCACTAAAGAGGCTTAGTTATATGGAACTGATGACAAAGTTTATTAACTCTGAACCTTCCAAATTTGGGGAGGTTGCACAACATGATGTGTGGCTAGAAGCTATGGTTGAGGAGTATGACTCCATTATAAAAAACCAGGTATGGGAGGTTGTGCTGAGGCCACAAGGGAAAAAGGTGGTGGGATCCAAATGGATCTACAAGGTGAAGCATGCAGCAGACGGAAGCATGGATAAGTACAAGGCATGCTTCATGGAAAAGGGGTTTTCACAGAAGGAGGGTATTGATTATGAGGGACCTTCACCCTTGTTTCCAGTTATTCTTCCATTCGGACCATTATCTCACTAGCAGCTGAGATGGGTTGGCGTGTCCATCAGATGGACAGCAATACTTCCTTCCTCAACAGAGTGATAGAGGAGGAGGTGTATATTGAGTAGCCAGATGGGTTAGATGTGGAGAACATGGAGACGCATATATGCATACTGCATCGAGCTCTTTACGGGCTCAAGAAGGCACCTCAAGCATGGTACTCGAGGATTGACAGCTATCTATGGGTGATGGGATTTCAGCGGAGTGAGGCTGACCACAACCTATACTTCTTGACAGGTGAGGTGCCTCTTATACTGGTCTTATATGTGGATGATCTCTTTTTGATAGGATATGAGAGGCTGATTGGAGACTATAAGTCCAACCTTGCAGTAGAGTTTGAGATGAAATACCTTGGGCTGGTGCATTAATTTTTGGGCTTGGAGGTTTGGCAGAGAGATGGATGCTTCTTCATTAGACAGGGGAAGTATGCAGTAGAGATCTTGAAGAGATTCAGGATGGGACTGCAAGCCTATGTCCATACCTCTAGTTCCCAACTAGAGGAATATTGATGCATCAGGATCAGAAGGATTTGATCCTACCTTGTATCGTTAGCTTATCGGATCGCTTATGTATCTGGTCAACACTCAACCAAACATCAACTTTGCACTCAACTCTTTGAGTCAGTTCATGGTGGACCCTCGGAGAGTGCATTAAACAGCTGTGAAGCACATACTTTGCTACATCAGAGGTACATTGGAGTATGGATTGGTTTATGAGCGCATGGGGAGTGTACAGTTAGCAGGTTTCACAAATGTTGACTAGGAAGGATGTGTAGAGGACCAGAAGAGTACTTTAAGTTGTTGTTTCAACATTGGATCAGGGGTTGTCTCTTGGGTCAGCAGGCTGCATAAGTCAGTTGCATTGAGCTTAGTAGAGGCTGAGTACATGGCTTCTTGTGAGGGTATGTGGCTAAGGAAGTTACTTGTAGGGTTGTTTGAGTGTGAGCTAGAGGCTATATTAGTTCACTGTGATAATCAGAGTGGCATCAGGCTATCTGAGAATCCATTGTTCCATGACCAGAGCAAACACATAGACATCAGATACCACTTCTTGAGAGATTATGTTCAGAGAGGAACCATTCGGTTGGAGTACATACAGACAGATGAGTAGGTGGTGGACATTTTCACCAAGGAATTTTGCAGACAGAGTTTTGTGAAGTTCAGGGATAAGCTCAGGTTGCTACCGAATCCCTTCCTCGTTGAGAGGGAGTGTTAAACTAGTAGCAACAAGGAAGGCCTTTTCCTGCATGCATGTGTTCTTGCGTGCATAAGACTTAAATTAGGAAACTAGTTGTATTTAATTTACTTTTCCTAAGTTTACTTTGGAAAATAAAGTAAAGTGATCTAAATTAACTTTAGTGAACCACTAGTTAAAGTGAAAGTGAAATTAGGGTTGTTTCTTTACCACTAGTTAAAGTGAAAGTGAAATTATGGTTTTCGATTTACCTAAAGTTATAAAAGAGAGATCAATTGGTGAAGAGAACACACACTTGTATTCTAACAGATACAGGATACAGACAGGGAGAGAAAGTCAGACAGAGGATTTAGCTGAGAAGACGGAGGAGCGAGCAGCAGGATCATCAAGCTTCGTACAGCTGGGTCATACACTCACACAAGAGAGTGATGAGGTTTAGCTGGGATTTTCCCAGTGATTCACTAGGTTTGGGTGAATTTATAGTGATTGTAAAAGTTCCATATTTTTTCATAATAAAATCTATATCTGACTGCTACATCGGTTTTCCCATCTTGGGTTTTTCCGGGGGTTTCCATACCCAAAATAATAGTGTCAATATTGTGATGTGATGTTGTGAGTAATTTCTCTATTTTATATTCCGTTGCATACTGTAAAAGATATTCAGGTGTGGTTATCAGTTGATATTTTGCATGCACTATTTATCCCTAGTTGAATATTAAAGGAAAATTTACAGATGTACCACCTCTTGTTCCAGAAGAAGAATCTTGTGATGGCACCAAATAATGGTATAGGTATATTTTGCTTGATCTCTTGTTTATCTAAGGAGATCCCACTTATAACATTGATAGTGAGATATTGATGACTGAAGATATATATTTGCACCTTAATTTTCCAATCTGACTCCAGTGCAAACTCATGCTACCTGTAGAGAACAATACATAATCTATTTCACTTAGTTTTGGACAGCCAAAAGTTTTAAAAAAATGTTGAAGTATGTTGTGCAATGTTTACTTTATTTATCCACATCCATATGATTTCAGTCGAGGGGGAAAATGGTTGCCACATGAGGTGCAGTGTCATCATGAGATGATTCCATATGGAGGGAAAGAACGAGAAAGTGAGTGAATTCTGCCATTAACAATTTCAACTAATACTCTTACCATGCATAAAACAAATGTAAAATTAGTTGGAGAGTACAATTGCATCCATATACGTTTCCAGCAACTTAGTGATCTTTTGATGAGTGGAATCTTGTTTCATACATCAAAGTTGGGATAGAAAACCCTAAGGTGCATTCTGGCATGTTTTTCCACATCTGATTGGTCTATGCCCATAATATGTAGATGCATTCTTAATGGCATATAAATATTTCAGCTTGTTAGCATATTTGATTTGGGATTGCCAAAAATTCAAAAAACATCCACATCTGATTTGTCTATTCCCTTAAAATGTAGAGCCTTAAATTCATTCTTAATGGCAGAGAAAGATTACAGCTTGTTTGCAGATTTTCTATGGGACTACCAAACATTCAAAACTAGGCCCTGCACATAATTTCAAAACATCCTCCCTTGTTGCTTAATCCTATACCAAAGGATTTTTATAGCAGAAAGAGAGCAAAATCATAGGAAACTTTGATTGAGCCATGAGAGGATGTTTTGACATTATGTGCAGGTACTAGTGATAGATGGTTGCTTGATGGTGCACTATCCTGTTCATATTCCATATATAAATTCTATATTGGCTCTATCCGGCAATTGATGGTGATCAGGGGTCAATCTTATTGTTTAGCACTACAATATCAAACATTCCAGTAGGAATTTGGAAGCAAATAAATTGTCATTGTTTTGGTTCATCACCGAACACAAGGGTAGATCTCAAGTAATGGCTAAGATGATTAAGTGCCTTTACCTATTATTTGATTTTATCTCAGTGTTTTCCTCTTGTAGAGTAGGGTAGGAAGAATAAGCTCGAGGTTCATGAGAAATCTGTTAGAAAACTTTTCTAGTGTGTTATTTATCTTTGGTAATTTGGCTCATGCCTTATGTGTAGAGCCTCTTGAGAATGAGTAGTCAGTTGCATCATTGAAAAAATGGCTGAAATTTCAGGAAAATGGCAGAAAAAACATGAGTTGAAGGCCAACACACACAATCAATTATCCAGGAAAAAATAAGAAAAAACATCAATTTTAAGGAAAAGGAGCCAATATAAGCACACATTTTATTTTTTGGGGTCGCTTTTTTAATTTATTTTATGTTAGAAGACATAACTAGCAATATTGAATTGTCAAGAAAAGTCAATTAAAGGAAAATATGATTATTCTTGTAATGCCATGTGTGCAGTTGATGTCGTTACCAATGCATATGGAACTTTGTCATAAAAGTATAGACAATGAATCCATTATCATGTTTAACATCCAAACTGTTATAATATATTGTCATGGATGCTTATGTAATGGAATTGTATACCACCAAAGACATTAGTATAAGATGTTGTGAAAATCATATGAAAAAAGAAGAATATCATATCTCATATAGAATTCAGTAGATTTAACAATATTTAGGATTTTAGTGTTTTAGGATTGGTGTGATTGCAACATTTCAAGAGTGGATTCCATGATGTATGAGAGTATGGGATTAGCATTTACTCGGGATCACTAAGCCTTCTATGTAACACATTATCTGTGGTGTTCATTGTTGGACTCATCTATTATGACCTTGGTAAAAATGTGGCCTTCACTCAAACTCAAACCACCAATTAGTCATGTTAATCGTTCTGTCTCATTTTAACACTTGGATTAACCACTTTCATCATAACTGGAAGATGTTGACTTGAGCAACAACAGAGTGAATGGACTTGAATACATAAGCAACACCAAGCACTAGTATTAATGTCCCCTAAGGAATGAGGTAGAGGCCAAACAAGGAGTTATACAATTTTATTGATAAAAGGATCCCAATAAAGGGGATGATTTTGACCATATATAGTTATTTGTTGTAGCATCATATTTTTTGGAATCTAGAGACCATTAGAGACTTGATGTTCGTGTATTTATTTCAAATATGTACCACAATTGGTGCCATTTTTATATATTCACCCATTACATGCATGCATGAGAAAACTTTGCATATTTGGTGTCTAATGGATATAAATATACATTCATGCTATGGGAACCTTACCTGAGTGGTTACACAAGGAGAAGCAAGGGCAAGGGATAGGGGACAACGCCCCACAACTGCTAGTGGGGAAGGATGAGACTAAGAATGAGGAGGCTGATGTGCTAGCCTCAAAACCACCTTCCACACAGAGTCATACACTCATAGATGGCCATCTATCTCTGGGGATTAGGCACAAGCCTTTCTAATGAGAGGATGAGTCATTACCTTTTCTCTTAAAAGGGGTAGAGAGAATAGATAGCTCACTAATAGATCAATCATTGTAGATGGATCATGAATTAGGATTTGGTATCGACTTTGTTGTATCATTGAGTGTTTTTTTCCATATTTGTGTCCCAATGTGCTTAGTTGATGTTTCTCTTGGTTTTTATTTTTAAAAATTGAAAAAAATTTGAATTTATTTTGTATTTTTTTATGCTTGCTGCAATTTTCCAATTTGCTTGATGTCTTTGCAACCTACAAAAATCCATTTTATCGGGTTTATTGTTATTCTCTTTTAGTTATTCAAGGTAACATATAAATTTTAATGGTCTTATCTTCATTGGGTAGGCTCCTGCAGATCACTGCATCAAAATATTAGAGGAGCCACTGTATTTTATTAGAAAGGTTTAGTTTAAACAAAATCAGCTTAAGGTGTGCAAAAGGAGCATTTGATAGAATATTACTAAAACTGACTGCAGAATAGAAGAATGTGAATGAATATTAGTAGAATTTAGTTCAACAGAACAACTTTGCTAAAGAATTGACTCCTCGTAACCATATTTTTGTATGCATATGGATCACTCGTGAATCACTACCAGAACTGAGTTTGTTGTGACATGTGGGTCACTATTACTGAGATTTAGTTCATTTTATTGATATTGGATCAGTCCCCAGGGACCACACTATTATTGTGATTTACCTTAGCATAACACAGAGGTGGTGTACAGAAGAGGGTGGATTTTACTGAAAGATAGTTAAAGCTATCAAGACAATATAACTCGGTACAATAGATATGAAAAGAGTTAGTTTCATGTGACCATATTTAGCATTTAGAATTCAGTTGGACCATTCGTTGGAAAATAGTACATCAACTAACTTTGATATGAACACCACAATGATCTAGTTGAAGTTAACAAGAACTAATCATTTGCATTTTTTCCCAATAATAGTCGTTTTCCTTTAAATTCTCACATGAAGATGCATGACGGTATTATGGAGAATCAACCTATTATGTTTTGTATGTTTTGCATATAACATAAATGATTTGATTTGTACTTATGCAACCATTTCATATGTGATGTGACATATCATTAATTTATACAACCATTGCATACCTTTTCTTAATTGGCTACAAAAATATAATTTCCAAAGCATGTCTATCAGTTTTTCTTCCTTTCATTTACAAAGTTTGATGGCGTCCTCCATTGTTTCCTAATATAAAATGTTAAGGACATTGCTACCTAATAACTCTTGTTTTATAAGAAAATACTACAATTAATTTATTGATTTGATATAAATTAATTTATTTATTTGATGTTGACAATATTGTAGTCGTTATGTAGCACGCCATATATTGAAACAACTAGAGAAAATGAGCATTATTGAGATGGACCCTAATGGGTGAGTTCCACAACCCTTTTCTTTCTTACTAGGTTATTAATAGTTTCATCAATAGTTTAGCAAATCATAGTGTTGAAATTGTTTGTTAGGTTTCATTCTCGCTATGTTCTTTCATAGTCGCAGGGAAGGGGTGAGCAAAACTTGGTGGAACATTGGTATTTTATAGTTTTATTTGTAATTTTTCTTGGGGTAGACAATCTTTCAAATCTTGACAAACCTTGTTCACATTTTATGGTACTCTTAGAGAATGTCTTACAATCCCTTTAGGAACAATGTGTTCCATCTCCCTTGGAAAAATAGTAGAGGGAGAAAGAGTTCCTATTCGGAGACGTTCTGTATAATAGTTTAGTTGCATATGGTCAAGTTTCAAGAAGTGTCTTAAGGTGGTTTTTAGTTTGCATATGTGCAATCTACAAAAAATGTTCATGTAAATATCAGCAGTATTTCCAGAAAGGATGTATATCTTTATCAATATTCAACCCAGACATGGAAGAAAATGGCAGACTCTTGAAGGAAAATGTTGTTTCCTTTTGCCTACTTCTTACTGGACATCCATAAGACTTGACTTTCATGTTGACAATATTGGTCTAAACCCTTGTTTTAATGATAGTATTTTATCTACGTATAAATATGTTTATTCTTTTATTTTTGTTTTCTAATTTGGTCCTCAAAGAGTTTTACATCCCAATTTACACTCTTCGGTCATTTTGTCACGTGTCTCCATTGTTAGGCTAAAATCCATTCGTCATTTAATATATTTTTATTTTTAACCCAGGTTATCTTTCCTTTGATTGCATTCACATCTAACCTGTGATAGAAATATATTTTCACTGTGATCATGTTGGATCTCTGTTATTGTGTTTTCTATATGGATGTTTTATCCCTAGTTAAAAACAATTGATTGATTTGTACATGATACTCAATTCCAATTACATTGAATCAATCAAGACAACTTCATGCCAAGAGAGGGTTTATCTATTAAGGAACTTTGAATTTATGGTGTTTTTGGGTATATATACCTCTTTTATTGCAATTAAACCCCTTTATTTGGAGATGTGTCGTAATTTTGAGAAAAATAAGTAAGGGGAAGGGTGTTCAATTGTCATCGGGTTTACTAGGTCAAGCAATCCTAAAATATAAATAGACGCTTAGGTTCATATTTAAGTCTCATTTATGTACCTCATTGTGTCATCATCTTGTGAGCAACTTAATATACAAGGTGATATTAGTGTTCAATAGTTTGCAACTGTATAACAACGGAATCCTTTTAACAACCGAGTACTGAGATGTTCAAGTGAGTATTGTCTTGGTAATAGGGTTCCCACTTTACACTACATCTTTCTTGTGATGTTTCTTTATCTCGTTGCTTTTAACTGAAACACATCAAATGGTTGATATTACAGTGACAAGTCTGATGGAAATTGATGGTCAGACTCTTGTTGACTCACCTAAATTCTCTTCTTCTATACTAATTGCACGTCCTATGCTTCTACAACTATGCAATTGAATAATGTTGAAGATATTTTTCCATCTACTCCAGAAAGGACGAGGCCTATGTCCAAATGGAATTCTACTTATTTAGACTCTGGAAGTTTCCTTCCTAAAGATGAACTTGGTCATTGTTGGAATTTACCTACTACAAAGGTCTTCTCAATCCCTTTAATGATCTTAAGAAAAAAAATTTATCTTGCAGATATTTGACAGTGGATTTATTGTTGGTTTGAATTGCTTTACGTTTACTTTCAATTTGAGAGTTTAATTGTGTAGGATGTTCATAATTATTGTTTCCAACAAATTTTTCTCCAACAATTAAAACTGGAACAACTCATTAACATGGCAAACAGATACATGCATTGCTCTGTATGGATTCATGAGGAACAATTCTCAATTTTTATTTTTCCTTTGTATTGGCAGTCGTAATAAATTGTTGGGGTTAAAGAGAGAGTTGGAATTTGGGGAATTGATGTACAACATGACAGGTATGGGTAGTGATATGACATAATTTTATATGCCTTAATAGCTAATACAAGGTGTCTCATCGCCAACCCCAACATATCAAGCTATATAAGCTAACTTATGATTGTTTTCAAATCATATCATAATAGTTTATGATTTGGTCCTTCCGGTTTTTTTTCCTTCTTTTATTTTTTTTCTTGATTACATCTTGTGTTTTTCTTTAATTTGTGGTTTTATTTTTTTATGTTGTCATTAAATTCATTTTCATTGTTGTCATTTTTCACGATGAGAGTAATTACTCTTTCTTTTTGTAAAATCACATTTTTTTATTCCAAGAACAAACTATGTTCAAGTATTTCATATTCATTTTATGTTTTCTTGTTTGCTTGCAATTCCAATAGGATTTCTTTCTCTACAGGTATCAAAGAACAATTGGAATTTATTCACATGTGTTTGATTTTATCGTTATGTGTTTCTTGTGCAATTACTCCAATCAAATATGCACATCTATCTCCAAGTAAGCTGCAACAATTTGTCAAAGCAGAGGATTCAAAATTGACTTTACAATTTGCAAAAGGGAAAGGGTCATTCCCATTTCAGAGCATGAGGATTCAATATTCATGTACATGAACTCCTTATGTTGGCCTGACATGTTTCCAACGCCATCCTTTTCTGTTGAATCCTACATGGAATTATTATTGTTCATTTCATACTTTGATTCGTATCAAACATGTTTTTACTTGTTATAGTTGTTACACCATTAATTATAACAACACATTGGAGTCTACTGAGATTAGTTTCTACCATGCAAAGCCAAAATATTACGTGGTGGGCATTGTTAAGATCAATTTGCATTGCTCTCATTTTTAAAATCAAAGATATCTCATACTTGATATTTTGTAAAAGTGTTTAGTTCAATAAACTTGTGATATATTCTGATTTGGATTGTTCCTCTCAACGTTCCTTTGCACCTCCTGGTGCAAATTCTAGTTCACCTATTGGCAATATCTTTCCATTAACATTGAATACACCAATATGCTCTTTTAAAGACTACCATTAGGCCCTTGGGTTTTCTTTTATTTTTGCATTCTAGCGAAGTGTTGTCATACAAACAATGCAATGCCAATGTCGTTTTGTAGAAAATATACAAGATCTAAAACGACCATGCCTCCAAGATTGTAAAATGACAAAGTATTTAGAGCTCCCATTTATTATTGGCAATCCTTGTTCATGCCTTGAAATATACATCTAAAACATTATGACATTCTTGGTAGCCACATCAAGGACCAAGGTTTAATAAAAATAACAAAGATGAATGCCACAATTATGATGTAATTGTTACCATTAAATTTTATCAAAAATTTTGAATAAGTAACAATACAACATTTTATCTAAAGTTATTTTCCATAAAGCTTTGGAAAATTACAAGACAATTAATAAGAGATCCTGTCAAATCAAATATTTTACAGTGCAAAAGCAATGAGTATTCTGGAAATTATTGTCAACTTACCTACTAGAGGAAGATCCTTGAATTGCTAAGAAGGAAAACATTTCAATGTATTGGACAAAGATGTGTGCCAAAAAGGATCCCCAAAATTTGAATAATTACCTAGGCCACATCCTCAAATATGGAATAATCAACCAAGACAGATCCCCAAATATTTTCTATCTTGTTTTTTTTACAGAAACAGTTATATTTTATTAAAAAGGTGGTATAACCATAGAAACCAAACCAAAATACAAATTTCCCTTAAGAAAGCAACAAAAAGAGTTCAGATTCCTAGCATACGCCCTTGTGGTAGCGGCAATAAGAGTTCCTCTACTCTATTTATGCCCTTATGGAAGCGGCAAAGCAGGATTTATATGTTTTGAAACCACCTAGCATACTCAGTCTTTAAGAACATCATTCAACAATTACAGTATAACATGGCAAAAAATAACAGGGAGACTATTAAACGAAGTAAAAAATTCACAATTCCCAACCAATGGATTATCTAACAGCATAAAAAAACCTAGCATACCGTGCAGACATCATAGGAAAAATGCAGACCCATCCCCAAATCTTAATTGATATTCGCATCAAAACTGGACGAAGAACATGGCTTGGGCGGATCTTCCTTCTTGACTAGTTTCAAGGCAAGCTTGTCCACTTTTATTTCCAGTTCATCTATCAGGCCTATTACATGGTTCTCGGACTTCCTCACTGCTCAGTTGATTTGCTTCCACAAATACACAAGATCCTTGTCCACGTTTTCCAAATGTCTACCTCCTTCGGTATCAATCGTCTCTACCTGATCTTGCAACGCCATTGTTGGAGACATTTACCCACCATGCAAACTTAATTTGGTCAATTTGGCCGTGTTAAACCACTATCCTAAGTTTTATTGACTTAATTGGCATTAGAGGAGCACTGTATGACATCAGGATGATCACACCCATGCCTACCTTCAGTCAAGGAGGCCAACTAAGCCTTCTCCTTCATTTGGGGAGGCTAACTGGAGCACTTCGGGAGTAATCTCAGTGACATAAATGCACCTAATTGCTAACTTATGGTTACAATCAGTTAAGCTGAGAGGTGAAGGTTACTCCATTCATTATATTGATTATTTTATTAATATTTAATGAACTGGAGTCAACAGGGGCACCTCCAACCACCTCTGATGGCCAGTTTGACTTTAGTTAACCTCATCGGGGTTCATTGGAGTTAATGATGCGCTACCACTTGTTGGTTGGCATGCAGTGACATGTGTTTGAGCTACTTTCAGTTAGACTTAGTCATCCATTGCACTCCAACTTCAGTTAGGACTCAGTTGAGTTAACAGGACTGGATCAGTTGGTTAACTAGTGTGTTTATTGTGGCTTATAGTCAGTTAAGCTACACCCACTCATTCAATTCGAATGACCTCCTTGGGAATTCGAATTGTCTTGGAATTCATGCACCTTGCATGATCATTGTATTATATTATTCATTATTCGTTGATTATACAGAGCTGCAACATTTTATTGCATCACCATTTTGCCAATTTGATGCATATTTGTCTGTATTATTTGTGAGACTGTGTTTTCAGTTCCTAGACCACTGTGACAAATTAATATGGTATCAGATCTCACAGTGGGAGGAAGCTTAGATTTCTCAAAAAGATGGTTTTTGACATATCTTGCATGAAAAATTGAGCAAAAGCTCAAAATTCCAACACTGCACCAGAAGCCAAGGCTTACCACTTAATACCCCAAGTAAAGAAATTGTTGATCAAGCTTGCTTGATCAATTATGCTGGGTGTGATGAAAGCCTAAAATGTGCAGGCTGTCTGACCTTAAGGTGGCCCTTTTGTTGTGATTTGCAGGTTTTAACAAGTGAAAGCATTCACTCCAACAGTTTGAAATGGCTTCTTCCATAGAACTCTTGACTCTATTCAATTTCCATTCATGGAAAGGAGATATGGAGATCCAACTACGTGCCAGAGGACTCTATAGGGTCACTATGGACACTGAAGAAGAGCCTACTCATGTGATAGACAAAGCTAGATTCTTGAACAAGAAAGATGAAGCATTCAGATTCTTGTGCCTCTCTATTTCCCGAGATCTTCTTTTCCATCTCTCGAGATTGAAGACTCCAAAGGAAATTTGGGACAAATTGGAAACCCTATATGGAAAGCAGGTTGAATGAGAGTATACCAGCTTGAAAATGAGTTGATGTCTCTCCAACCTTCCAATTTTGAGACCTTGAATGATTTTTTCACAAAGTTCAAGCACATTGTCTTACTGTTGAAGCAGTTTAAGGTGGAGAAGGAGGATGATCAGCTCATCCTCGCCATTCTCTCCAAACTTGGAGCTGATTATTCGGTGTTTGTCTCTACATTCTATGTGGGGAAGATCACAACCCCTGGATGGTAGATGCCTTCTCTCAATGCCTTCATTGAGTCCCTAACAAGTGAACGTGATAAGATTGTCCATATGGGGATCATCAAATCATCATGTGATCAAGCCCTCTATGTCTTAGGGCCAAAATATTTGAAGGGTAAAGGAAAGCAACAGAAGAACCCAAAAACCAAATTCGAAGCTCCTAAGCCTAAAGTTGAAAACCAGCAGCATGAAGAGCCTTCCAGCTCGAAGAAGAACAAAGGCAAAGGGCATCATGGGAAGGAAAAAGTCAAGTCTTCATACTGCGGGAAGGGATTCCACCCTGAACATTCCTACATGAAAAAGAAACTTGATGAAGCTACTTCTCTTCTTGATAAAAATAACATCAATCTTCCGGAAAGCTTTCAGAGGAGAGATCAGCAAGATCGGGAACCACAGCATGAAAGAGGTCATGCCCTCATGGCAAGCACTTCGAAGTCCAAAGCACTCTTGATAGATTCTGGAGATTCGAACCACATGATGGCTGAAAGAGACTCCTTCTCATCTTTGGAGACCGGCAAATCCATTCCCATCCACATCGGAGATGACTCCACAATCATATCCGAAGGACAAGGTACTGTAGATCTTGAGCATGGTTATTTTTCCAATGTTCTATATGTACCATCTCTTGCATCAAACCTCCTAAATGTTTATCAAATGACACATACGGGAGTGCCCAAGAGAGTCTCCTTTAGCCTGTATGATGTAGATATCACAGAACTTGCATCCGGAAAACTTGTAGCAAAAGGCCTTGCAAACCATCATGCAAAAGCCTACGAGTTCTCCCATTTTGTGGCGGATGCAAATCCCACCGCATTGCTGACTCATGGAAATAAAGTTAGTAGACTGTTGCATGAGATTTTTGGCCATATGAACTTCAAATACTTGCAGCAATTACAGAATAATTCTATGGTTGAAGGCCTCCCGGTCATCAAAGATACCACTGGAATTTGCAAGCACTGTGTTGTTGGAAAGTACCCTGAGCATAAGTTTGATCAGGGGAAGGCAGGCCGAGCATCATGCATCTTGGGACTGATACGATCTGATATCAGCAGCCCCATGCCTATCACATCCATGAATGGATCAAGGTACGTTCTAACTTTCATTAATGACTTTTCCAGATACACATGGGTCTTCTTTATCAAAAAGAAGTCGAAAGTCTTGGAAAAATTCATTGAATTGAAGACCTTGATTGAGAATGCATCTGGCCAAAAGATCAATATATTGAGATCTGATAATGGTAGGGAGTATGTCAATAATGAGTTGCTGCATATATTTTCCCAAAGTGGTATTCAGATCCAGCATTCAGTCCCCTACACTCTCCAACAGAACGGTGTAGCGGAGAGGAAGAATCGGTCTCTCAAGGAGATGACCACCTGTATGTTGGAATCAAAGAAGTTGGCAGAAAATTTGTGGGCTGAAGCCATGAATGTTGCAGAATATATTTAGAACAGAGTGCCACACTCAATTGTGAAAGGGAAGACCCCTTTCAAAGCATATTTCAGACACAAGCCGGATGTGTCGAATCTGAGGGTGTTTGGGTCCACTGCATGGGCCTGAATTCCACTTGATAAAAGGAGGGCTTTGCAACCGCAAAGCATAGAATGCCTATTTATTGGATATCCTGATGAATCTAAATGTTTCAAGCTATTAGATATCAAAACAAAATAGATCATCATTGAAAGAAGTGTCAAGTTCGATGAGCCTCTTCAGGAGGTAGAACTAGTGAAGGAGAAAACTGCGGAATTTCCTTCCTATTCTACTGAATATCTGGATGATATAATTGGGGGTGATGACCCTGATTTGGATCCTCTGATTTCTGATATTAGTGAACAGAAAACATCAGATGTTGAATCAGAACTTGAAGTACAAAAACATCTCCCAACTTGGGCCCGATAGACACTCTCCTCCGCAGGTGATGACATTGAAAATCCGAATGATCCAAGGAGAACCCGGTTTGATTTCCAAAGAGCAGGTATTGCACTTTCTTGTCCTAATTATTTGCTACCCGAATCTTGTTATTTGATGATATGTTCAGACCCTAAGTCTTACTACCATGCTTGGAAGGATCCGAGATGGCAAGTTGCCATGGATGAATAGATGAATTCTCTTCAGAAAAACACCACTTGCGAGCTAGTTTCTCTTCCTCCGGGGAGGAAATTGGTTCAATGCAAGTGGGTGTTTCAGACTAAGGTTGCTGCTGATGGAAGAACCTGTAAATATAAGGCAAGGCTGGTAGAAAAAGGTTTCTCCCAGGTCCAAGGTGTGCACTACCATGAGACTTTTGCACCGGTTGCAAAAATGGACTCCATCTGCCTAGTTTTGGCAATTTCTGCATCTAAGCACCGGGAAGTGCATCATATGGATGTTAAGTCTTCCTTTATGCATGGAGATCATCATGAGTATATATACATGGAGCAGCCTAAGGGCTAAATTTCTGATCCATCTTTGGTTTGCAAGCTAAAGAAGTCACTATACAAGTTAAAACAAGCCCCAAGAGAGTGGTATTCCAAGATGGATGCCTTCCTTCTCTCGTAAAAATTCCAAAGGTGTAAATCAGATCCAAATGTGTATATACAGCAGTCTGATAGTAATTTGATTATTACTTTTTTATATGTTGATGACTTACTAATTACAGGTAGCACAGTTACTTCTATTTCAGTCATCAAAACTGCTCTCCATAATGCATTTGAAATGAGCGATTTGGGGCTCTTGAAGCAATTTCTAGGGCTCGAAATTGAGAAAAATTCTGATGGGATAATGGTCACTCAATCCAAATACATATCATACCTGTTAATAAATTTTAACATGGCTGAATGTAGGGATGCTCCATTCCATTTCCTTTCAAGTATCAGCCTTGAAGAAGGAAAAAGCACACCTCCCATGGACTGCACTATTTATCGACAGCTTATAAATAGCTTGATATACTTGACTCATTCTTGGCCTGATATCTGTTATGCCATGAATGGTGTGTTAAGATACTTGCAGAAGCCTCATGATATTCATTAGAAGGCAGCCAGAGGATCCTCCAGTATATTCAGGGAACTAGGACCTACGGCATTCACTATGCTGCAGACTCCGAGCAAGAGTTGGTTGGTTACATAGATTCCGATTGGGAGGGTGATTCTATTGATTAGAAGTCTACTTCTGGATATTTCTTCATGTTTGGTGGTGGCACCATTTGTTGGTATAGAAAAAAGCAGGTTGCCATAGCATTGTCTTCAGCAGAGGCCGAGTACCGAGGAGCAGTGAATGCTTGCATCCAAGCTGTTTGGTTGCAATTCATTCTTTCAGAGTTTGATATTGGTAGTACTTTGTCCACTATCCTCTTTTGTGAAAATAAAAGTGCTATTAAGATATCCACAGATCTAGTTACCAGGCAAAGGACCAAGCATGTAGAGCTACACATGCACTATATCAAGGAGATAGTGCATGACAAGACCATCATTATGCTATACTGCCCGACTGATGAGCAGAATCCAGACATCTTCACCAAGATATTTTCAGAAAAGAAGTTCACTTACCTCCGTTCACTATTGGGGGTGAGTTCATCAAGGTGATCATACTACTTTCAGTGTTCAGCTTGAGGGGGGGGGGGTTTCCCACTAGGTTTTCCCTCTTTTCCTCACTTAGATTTATTTTTGAGCATTGTTTGAGTTTCATTATTGTATAGGGTGACTTATGGCCTTAGTTGCTGGGGCCCTATCATTTCATGCACTTTATGTTTCTACTTCTCCTGAGTATAGCTTAAGGGGGGGTGTTGGAGACATTTACCCACCATGCACACTTAATTTGGCCAATTTGGCCTTGTTAAACCACTATCCTAAGTTTTATTGACTTAATTGGCATAAGAGGAGAACTGTATGACATCAGCATGAGCAAACCCACGCCTACCTTCAGTCAAGGAGGCCAAATAAGATTTCTCCTACATTTGGGGAGGCTAACTGGAGCACTCCGGGAGTGATCTGAGTGTCATTAATGCACCTAATTGTTAACTGATGGTTACAATCAATTAAGCTGAGTGGTGAAGGCGCCTCCATTCATTATATTGATTATTTTATTAAAATTTAATGAATTGGAGTCAATAGGGGCGCTTCCAACCACCTTTGATGGCCAGTTTGACTTCAGTTAACCTCATCGGGGTTCATTGGATTTAATGATGCACTACCACTTGTTAGTTGGCATGCAGTGACATGTGTCTGAGCTACTTTCAGTTAGACTCAGTCATCCATTGCACTCAGACTTCAGTTAGGACTCAGTTGAGTCAACAGGACTTGATCAGTTGGTTAACTAGTGTGTTTACTGTGGCTTACAGTCAGTTAAGCTACACCCACTCATTCAATTCGAATGACCTCCTTGGGAATTCGAATTGTCTTAGAATTCATGCACCTTGCATGATCGTTGTATTGTATTATTCATTATTCATTGATTATACAGAGCTGCAGCATTCTATTGTAGCACCATTTTGCCAATTTTATGCATATTTGTCTGTATTCTTTGTGAGACTGTGTTTTCAGTTCCTAGACCATTGTGACAAATTAATAGCCATGTCATCTCTTTTCATGTTCTTGACATCCACTTTAATGAAATTGGGAGGGAGGACGAACCAGAGGACTCAGTTGAAGCTTCCATACTGAACACCAAGCCCTGCTTCCCTTCAACAATACAACAAAACAGCTCCAGTTCTTTTGAGAAATTGGAATTTCTACCATTCAATGAAATTCTGGTGCCTCTTGCCCTAGCTCTCCGCATTTTAAAGTCCTTGCAACTCAGGGATGAAATTATCACAGTTAATAAAACCTACATGTGAGCCATTACACCTTGGTTCACCTTCCTTCGTTCACCCAGCATCGACGAGACTAGTAGAGAGGCTCGCACTGGTGAAGGGACTTCTCTGTAACCAAAATTGATACCTCCCTCACAGTCCAATGTGCGTCCACGTGCTTGTCATCATAATAGCGCATGTTGAGGGCCCAGGAAGGGAGAAGAGAGGCCCATGAGGATTTAGGCTCCACTATCCAACCCCCGATTCTATGAAGGAACACAAAAAGTGTTAAGCCCATTAATTAACAAGGCCCTGAGGCCAAGGTTGGTTCCCAAATTCTCTGCAAAATCTGCATCTTTGTTATGCTACCTCAAAACATGAAAGAAACCGATTTTAAGGAAGGAGAGGGTCAGGATTCTAATTTTTTTGATCAGGTACCTGCGATGCATTTGATTAGGTAGAGATTTCTCAACCATGGCTTGAATCACTATTCTCGAGTCTCCCAGAACTGTGAGCTCGGTGATTCCTTGATTCTTGGCAATCCAAAGTCCCTGCTAGAGAGCAAGAGCCTCAGCAATATTGTTTGTTTTCGAGCTTAGTTCCCAAGAGAAATTGGTTTCCAAATGTCCTTTTAGGGTGAAGAGAACCCCGCCCCCCCCCCTTCTTCCCCAGGATTACCTTTAGAATATTCGTCCATGATTAGGACCACCATGCGCAGTCGTCTCAGCCAACATTCGAGGTTCTTTTCCTCCATCCTAATTTCCCATGAGTTCCCCACCTTGGGGATAGGGATGGCCAATGGAAGATTAGGAGACATGCTATGAAGCCAAGCTTCTTCTGAAGGGGGAATAGGACTTTAGTCACTCCAAAGATGAGAAAGGAAGTCACCTAGAAGGCCATCAACTTTTGTAGCAACCTGATAGGTATCCCCATTCTTCCTCTGAAAATTTGAGCATTTCTTTCAAGCCAAATCTTCCATATAATAACCTTTGGTAAAGCCATCCGGCATGATTTGGTTCTACCAAATTTGAGACTGAAGGGAGCTTTGGAATCCCAATTAATAAATAGAGATTAAAATTTGCTCGGGGGAAGCTCAGCTTCCTTAGGAAGGGCCCCTTTCTAGACTTCTCTAGCGAATTAACAAGATATGAGGATATGGACTGTAGTTTCTTCATTGTTGAGGCAGAATGGACATCTCGTGGGACCTTCCCATCCTTTTTTCCTAAGGTTTTCCCCAGTTAGAATTTTGTCCTGAGCAACAGTCCACGTGAAGAAGTCAATTTTTGGGAGACTTTTAGAAGCCCAAATTCTTTTCTGGAAGATAGGGTTCTCTCTATTTTCAGGATTCGATAACAACTTGTAGCCTGCTGAGGTAGAGTAACGACCTGACTTGTCGCCCCAACCTCTTGAATCTTTAGTATTTCTCAAAATTGGGTAATTCCCTTTTATATTAATAGACAACAGCTCCTTATCTCTTTCCAGATGGTTTGGGCAGGGAATCTCCCAGCTCTTCCATGAACCATCTGGATTCCACTCTGAAATGTCCCACAAGGTTACCAGATTCCTTCTTTGCATGTCATCTTTTAAATGCTCCATACCATGCAATTGGCTCAACAGAGGGTTCCCCATGATCGAGTCCTCCCATACCATTATATGCTTCCCATTTCCAGGAATCCATGTGATCCTTTTAGAAAAGAATGGGAGAGATTTTAACAGGATTGGAAGAATGACCAAGCCCTTTCTAACCCTAGGGGAGATTTCTAGACACCTTAGGCGGCTTCCTGTGAAGTATTTTTTCCAAAGGGCAGCTTTACACCATGACAGTTTCCTTGAGATAATATTCCATATAATTTTAGCCCCGAGTGCTACATTTTGCACTGCCAACTACCCAACTTGTACCCACCTTGCATCAAGGTTTTTGCTACCTTATCCCAGCTAACAAGGGGGAGCTTCTTCTCATTTTGTTTCCCAACTTTCCAGAGAAAGTTTGAGCAGAGATTCAATGCTGGCCAGCACGCCTTTTGGAGCGAGAAGAATGGAGCATTAATATATGGGAATATTAGATAACACTGCTTTAATAAGAACAACTTTCCCAGCGGGATTTAATCAGTTTGCTCCCCAGGTGTTAATCATATTTTTAATTTTGTCAATTAAAGGGAGCCAGAAAAGGATTTCAAAGCAGCTTTGAAAATAGGGACTCAAAGATACTTGAAAGCATCCCAATGGGTTTTGCCTTCAATACCTAGGATTCTGCTGATGTTCGACATATCTCTGGGATTGCAGTTCCAGCTTAGGATTTGACTTTTTCTATAATTGATGAGACTACCCGAGGCTCCTTGGTAAATATCTAGCTCTCTTTTAAAAAGTCTGGTCGATATCACACTTGCCCCCCTCAGAAGGATAGAATCATCAGCAAATTGGGCATGATTAACGTCTTTTACACCTTTAGCAATGCGCATCCCTAAAAGCTCATTATTAAGATGCCATTGATTGAGCTGAAAATTGAGAACTAAGGCTTGGATGGCATAGAGGGAGAAAGAGGGAAACCTTGTCAAAGGCCTCTAGAGGCCTGGAATAAGTTAGCCGCATGTCCGTTTACCAGCGGGGAAATCCAGGGAAATTTAATACAGGCTTGGATCTAGCTGATGAAGCCTGGGTCGAAGCCAAATCGATGCATAACCTGGAAAAAAAAGTCATATCTAACTCTATCAAAGGCATTATCTAAGTCAAGTTTTATAATCATACCTTTTTCTCGGTGCTTAATGCTAGAGTGGATTTCTTCCTGCACAAGGATGATATTATCGACGATCTGCCTTCCTTTGGCAAATCCTCCTTGATTATTCGGGATGATGGAAGGTAGCACCTCTTTAATCCTAGTGGCGATGACTTTGGTGATGATTTTATAACCAATATTGCATAACAAAATAGGCCTAAACCTATCGAAGGAGGTGGCTCCTTTTTCTTTGGGGATGAGGGCTAGGAAGGTCGAGTTCATGCTCCCTCCGATTTTAGCGCGGGAGTGAGACTTGAGGATCATTTTAACAAGATCATGCTTGATAATTTTCCAGCAAACTTTGAGGAATCTGGATGTGAACCCAATTAGCCCCAGCGCCTTGTCTGCCTCCATAGTCGCCAGAGCCTAATTAACTTCTTTCTTCAAAACCTGGGCCATAAGTTTTTTGTTAGTAGATCGACGGATCAATAGGGGGACCAAGTCGAGGATGGGGGAGCTGGGGATGCATGGATTCTCTTCAATGTAAAATTTTTGGAAATGATCACGCGCTTCCTTTTTATCTCTTCAAACTCTAGGATTGTTTGGCGCTGACTCTGGATCTCCTTCACGGCTTTAAAATTTTTCTGGACTTCCGCTTGCTTGTGGAAGAAGGTAGAGTTTTTGTCTCCATCTTTTAGCCAAAGACATCTAGATTTTTGCCTAAGATTTTATTTCTCATTCCGACAAACAGCATGAAGGACACGGTGAAGATTGGTTTCTTTTTCTAGACTAGCATAGTCCACCATCTGAGCTTCTATTCTTTGGGATGCGGGGGATTTTAAGACTTAGCCCAAGCCTTGAGTGCTCTTTTAAGTCTTCACGACTTCTCTTCCCAGATAAAAAATGGGGAGCCAGAAACCGGCACGTCCCAGACCGATTTGACTAGCTCAATAAATCCTTCTTGATTAATCCAGCAGGGGCTAGAATTTGAAAGGGATGGGTACCAGATTTTTTTCTTTGGTAAGATCCAACAGGATCGGCTTATGATCCGACATGCTGAAAGGTAAGATGGATGAGTCCGATATGAACCCTAATATAGCAATGGATTGTTGGACCAAGAACTTGTCCAGCCTGGCCGCAATATGGCCAGGGCCAATTATTCGATTAGTCCAAGTGTATATGCCCTGATTCGGCTTGATGTCCTCAAGGTCCCAATCCCTCATGACGTCCTCCATTAATTATATTAAAGGGTCTCTGACAATAGAAACACCTTTTTTTTCCTTTGTGTTTATAGTAATATTGAGGTCCCCGGCTAAGATGATGTTTTCTAGCTTTTGGGAAGAGAAAACCTCTTGAACACTTTGCCAGCAATCTTTCCTTTCCGACACCAGAGCTAGGACATAGATATTGAGAATGCTAACCTAGATATCGGATTCTTTATGCTGCAGAATGGAAAGGATCCAATGCGTATGAGAGAATGACTGAACTAAATCAAAGGCCTCTTTTTTCCATAGAGTGTTGATACCACCAGAAGCACCTCGGGCGCTTCGGGCAAGACCATCACCCTTTTTCTAGAATAACTGGGCAGTTTGGAGGAAGCTTGCTTCTTCCAGCTTTGTCTCCTGGATCAGAAGGATATCAGGATTGGAGATGCGGATTAAATCTCTCATTGATTCAGATTTCTTCTTGCTCCCTAATCCTCTACAATTCTAGGAGACAATCTTCATTACTTACCTTTTGGAGTTTTGGCAGCTCCTTTGGACTGCCCTTTCTGTCTCGTAAACCTGGAGTTTATCATGGCTTCAATCGTGGCTTGTGCACCCATAATTTTATCTTTGTATGTGGCTTCTTCTCTTCGTTCCTTGTCCATCTTCCTTTCTTTCTTGGTTTTTTTTATTGGCGAGGGTTGAGACTGCCCAACTTCACCTTCCTCTTCCTCCGAGGCCTCTTCATCTGAAGAAGGGGTCATAGATTTAGATTGACTATTTTCTTCTTAGTTTTTTCCTTTAGTAGTCGGGCTTATTACTTCTGCATTTGAGCTTGGGAGATTCCCAGCCTCCCGGTCCATATTTTCCTCATGCCTAGTTTCTGGAGCTTCGTTTGCATGAACCGCAGAGCTGATGCCTTCTTCATTTAGAGGATTTTTGGGGGCTTCTTCAGTCCTAGAGGTACCTGGATTTCTCTCATCTTTTTATGGACATGCATGGAGTTGGATTTGGTTCACTTTTCCTGGGTCCATCCTTCTTCTTGATCTTTTTCTACATCAATCAGCCTCTTAGGACAACCCTTTTGGAAATTACCATACTCATGATAGTGACGGCATTTGAATGACAGTTGTTTGTAGTTGAGCTTTTGATAATGCTGCGATTCTCCTACTGCTAGTTTGACTGCTTCAAGAAGCCCTGCTTCCAAATCGACTTCGACACAGATTCTAGTGCAAGAATAGTTCTCTTTTGGATAAGCTTTGTCAATATACTTGCCGAGTCTGTCTCCAATGGAATGTGGGGATGATGGGGTCCAGCAATGGATCGGAAGGTTAGGTAGACGGACCCAAACGGGAACAGCTTTGGGGACATCTACTGCAGGGTCAAATATTGGGGTCCATCTATTCATATATAAGCCTTGAGGCCCCATGAAGTACGAGCCGCTTCGAAAGATCAGATCTAGGTCTTCTTTAGCAATACATTCAAAGAGAAAAAACCCTCTACCTACTGCATAACAGGTAACACTATTGTAGATCAGAGGTCTCCAACTCTTTTGAATCCAATTGTTCGTGGTCTTGGGCGAGGGCCATAGCCCAGTAAATTGACCAACCAAAGCTCGATTTTCCAGAGAGACAACCACATGCATTGGATGCCAAGGAGGGAGGTCAATGACAGGGACCTCGTCAATTTTCTTCACAAAATTAGGGATTGGAGCAGCCTGAAGATTCTTGGATCTGCGCGAGATCAAATTTTTTAACGCCACTAGTTCATCGCAAGGGCTCGAGGGGGACCCAGATCCACCGTTAAGGATGGTGGCCCTGACAGAACGACCGCCTCCAAGAGGCGCCAAGAGCAGGCAGGCACAAAGCCCTGCCAAAAGCAGGCAATAGCACGAAACCCTAGCACAGAATGACACAAGCTCTCAAAGGGTTTCAAAGATGTGGTCAATATTTTCTATGAATCTTGTTGGTTGCACAATAATGCTTATTTTAATGGAATGAAAAATATCATGAGGTCCAAATATGGTGAAGATCGAGGGTTTTCGATGGTCACATGGGATGTCTGCATTTTCCCATGAATAGTAGCTTTAGGTTAATTGATGTGACTTCTTAGGGTAGAATTTTAGCCGTGAAATGAATTGCGAGGTGCTTGGAGGGTTCAACACTTTGGAAGGTTTTATTAAGATCCAAGATTCACAGGCTCGACATGTTCAAAATATCCAAGGTAACTTTATTATATGTGATATTATCTCTTCTACACACCTATTTCAAGTCAGAAAATATTCTATCCTAAAAGGCATGTGGTCAATGCTGAACCAAGATCCGAATTTACATTATGGTTGTATGAAGACAATTCTAATAGGGTATAGGAATATCTTGATCCTATGAATCCTTCCATAACTTTTGTATCATGTCTATGTGTTACTATAAGATAAGCCTCCATAGTCTCATCTCTCTATGTATAGGAGAAGCTAGAATCCTCCCTATTCTCATGTGCCTTTACTTCTTGACTTCACTCAATTGTCAAAAACAACCTTTTAAGCTATATGCCAAAATATATATTGACATTAGTTTGAGTAAAAACTATTGAGAGAAACTTAAATACAACAAATTAGAGATTTGTACATTATATATTTAGAAGCATCATTGCAAATTAAGAATCTATTGGCATCACCCTACAAATATTTTCCAGATATGTATAAAGAATAAACTCACCTCTTGCATTTATCCAATAGAGGGATGTGAATGAAGAAGCCTCTTCAACTCCTATTCACTTACTAGAGGTCCTGGATGGCCCGAATCTTGTAATTTTCGGTAGCATCTGCTCTTACCTATTCATGAAAAGAGTAAAACCAGTCGCCCATTATGCACCAAAAGTACTAAATAAAACATAAAAGCATAAACAATATTGAACCATAGCACTCCTCATTGAAGTGAAAAATCAATCATGGTAGATGATTCTAATTATTCTGGACAAATGTCAAACATGGAAGCAGAGAGTCAAGTGCAAAATATAAGTTTATGGTCTTATCTTTTAAAACTATGTAAAAATTAAAGAGGTATAAAAGAGTTATGGAAATATTTAGTGCTAAAGTATAACAATATATGTACTTATAAAAAATTTCCCACTAGATATTTGAGCATTAGATATTCATCTATTGGAAATATTTTGCCATTAACACTGAATACAAGAATGTGCTCTCTTAAAGGCTACCACTAGGCCCTTGGATTTTTTTTTATTCTTATTCTAGTGGAGTATTGTTATATAAACAATGCAGTGTTGTTGGAATTAATTACAACCAACCTCCACACCAACCTCCCGCTATCATATTTATTGTGGATTAGATAATTGTCTTATAACTTAGTAAGGAGGATGCTAGCTTGTAGTAGAATCCTCAAGAAGGGAGAGATTCTAGAGAGAGCACGCTATCCCTCTTGGAATTAGTGAACCGACTACCCAACTCTCTATGTTCAATGTACTCAGATTTTGTATGCAATTTTGAAGCTAAGCAAGTAAGAGAAGAATGTATTTTTGTTTTAGTGTTGTAGCATTGTATGTGTGTGTGTGTTGTTTGCTTCCATTCATGTCATTTTGGTATCAGAGCAAACAACATATGGTTTTTTAGAGTTTGATAAGACCACGGTTATTGTAAAAAGGTGTCCTCTGTTGGACCAAAGAGCAGGTCATTGAGGTCAATGGAGACAGAGATCCCTCATATTGTATACTGCCACTGAAGTAATCCAAAGAGAAGGATGTGACCTGAGAGCTAAAGCTATTTGTTGGAGTGTAAATTGCTAAGAGTTATTAGAAGAGCAACCAAAATCAGTTGTTGTTGAATCAAATCTTGAAGAGCTATTGACTAGGATCAAGATTGAAAATAAAATCTACTGAGAATAGTTGCATATAAGTCTTTAGATCTGGTAAATTGCAAGCTGCAAATTGGTAATAAAGAGGAGTTGCGGACTTGTATAGTCTGTGAGAGAAAAGAAAGGAGTATTGTGGTAACTTATTTGGTTTGAACAACCAAGGAAGTGTATGATTGTGTGGAAAAGTTTTGTAGAGCTTAGTTTGAGGGGGAGAGTAAAGAAACAAAAAATAAAAACCAGAGGACTCCGTTTAAGAAGAAGAATAAATTTCATAGGTTTTGAGCTATGGCATCCAACAGGAACGCATAACAACCTCAGGTTCCACCTTTGACTGGTAAGAATTAAGATTTTTTGTCAATAAAAATGAAAACTCTTCTTTGTTCCTAAGATTTATGGGATTTAGTTTAGAATGGGTATGTAGAACCCCCTGATGAGGTAGCTTATTTGACCTTAACACAAGCACATAAATATTTGTTGAAAAGCAACAAGAAGAAAGATGATAAGGCTCTTTCACTCATCCAATTAGCCATGGATGATTCAAGTTTTCCTAGGATTGCATCTGTAACCAAGTCCAAAGAAGCTTTGGATATTTTAAATACATTCTATCAAGGTTCAAGTAAAGTGAAAGTTGCTAAATTACAAACCCTTAGGAAAATTTTTGAAAATCTGCAAATGAATAATACACAGACTGTAGATCAATTTCATAATCAGTTAATGAGAGTTGTAAATCATATGAGAACTCATCATGAACAAATAATTGACCAAAAGGTGGTGGAAAAGGTATTAAGAATCCTACCTAGTAAATTTGATGTTGTGGTACTGGTGGAAATTGAAGAGTCAAAATATTTAACTCAACTATCCATTGATGAATTGATGGGATCTTTGTTGTCCCATGAGTATAGGATGAGCAGAAACTAAAATTTCTCACTTGATAATTCCTTCAAAACACAGTTAAATGTAGGAAGAAGAAGAGGAAGGCCAACCTACAGAGGCAGAGGCAGATCTTAAATTCAAAGAGAAGGAGAATCAAGTACAAAAAGGATTGGTAGGTCTATCCAAAATCCAAATCCAAGAAACTTTAGAACCCCAAACAATAATCTTTATCAACAGCGGAATCACAGATTTGATAGATCTAAAGTTCAATGTTTTTATTGCAAGAAATTTGGGCATTATGCTAGAGATTGCAAAAAGAAGGAAGCAGATGCTAGAAAACAATCTACAAATTTGACTGAGAAATCTGAAGACAAAAATGATTTAGTCCTTATTACTTGTAATGTTACTCAAGAAAATTCAAATGATGTATGGTTTCTGGATAGTGGATGCAACAATCATATGTCTGGTAACAAGGAGATGTTCACTTATCTAGACAATTCAATACGGTCTGAATTGAAATTTGGGGATGACAATAAAGTATCAATGAATGACAAAGGTCTGGTCAATGTGATTGAAAAAAATGGAGATGAAAGAATATTAATGATGTGTATTTTGTTCCAGTTCTGAAATGCAATCTAATTAGCATTGGACAACTAATGGATAAAGGGTGTAAAGTAATCTTCAATCGTGATATGTGCGTTATTTTTGACAAATATCCTAGAAAAAGATTGATTGCAAGGGTTAAAATGACTAAGAATAGGATTTTCATCTAAACATGAAAAGTGAAATTCAAAATTTTGTGAATGCATATAAAGTTCAAAGTCTAGATAAATCTTGGCTTTGGCACTTGAGGTATGGGAATTTGTATTTTGTAGGATTAAGTATGTTGCAGAGAAAGCAAAGTGGAAATTTCATCAAAGTGTTGAGGTCTGATATAGGTGGCAAATATAAGTTGAATGAATTCATGGAATTTTGTAATCATCATGGCATTAAGAGGCAATTTACTGTCCGTTATACACTACAATAAAATGGTGTGGCAGAAAGAAAAATAAGACAATTAGGAATATGGAAAGAAGTACGTTGAAGGCCAAGCATTTGTCAAATGAGTATTGGGAAGAATCAGTAGCATGTCAATCTACATTTTGAATAGGTGTTCGACAAAAAGTGTGCTCAATAAAGAACCTAAAGAAGATTGGAGTGGTAAAAGATGCAACGTGTCACATTTGAGAATATTTGGGTGTGTGGCATACTCCCATGTACCTGAAAAAATTATAATAAATTTGGATGATTGAAGTGAGAAGTGTATATTCATAGGGTATAGTGAGCATTCTAGAGAACATAAATTGTATACTTCGATTACCAAGAAGCTAATTGTAAGCAGAGATGTAGAATTTAAGGAAGAAAAAGCATAGGATGGAAGCATTGATGAAACAAATACGTGGATCAATTTTAACTCATGATGAAGATGATGAATAAGTTGTACAATGTGGACAACAAATTCCACAAGCACATGTACCGACACATGAATCAACTTCAAGCACAACAAGAAGAAATGCAACCTATCTCAATTCACCTCAAGCAAGAACACCAAGAAATTATGTGCAACAAGAACAATCAGGACATGGAGGCCATACATCAAGTTCACAAGTAAGTGATGAATATGATCCTACACTAGTAGAATTGACATATAGGACTAGAGGACAAAAAACTAGAAGCTTGAGAGAACTTTATGAACAACGTGATGAAGAATTGGACATAAATTCAAATTTTGCATTATTAGCTTATCAACCAATTAATTTTGAAGAAGCAATTAAAGTTGAAGCATGGGTAAAAGCTATGGATGATGAAATAGATGCGATAGAGAGAAATAAAACTTGGGAATTAGTATATTTACCTGAAGGTAAGGACTGCATAGAAGTAAAATGGATCTATAAAACAAAATTGAATGCTGATGGAATACTTGAAAAACACAAGGCTAGACTAGTGGCACAAAGTTTCAGTCAACAATTTGGCATAGATTAAAATGAGACTTCTGCACTGGTAGCAAGACTTGATACTATTAGACTTGTTATAGCTATTGTAGTAAAAAATAATTGGAAAGTATTTTATATGGATGTAAAATCTGCATTTTTAAATGGATATTTAGAAGAAGAGGCTTATGTAAAGCAACCAGCTGGTTATGACTTAAGAGGATATGAAAATAAAGTATATAGGTTAAAAAAACATTATATGAGCTAAAGAAAGCACCAAGAGTGTGGTACATCAGAATAAACTCATACTTGATGAGTAATGGATTCAATATGTGCTAGTGAGCCTACATTGTACACAAAAACAAATCAACAACGAAAAGTCGTGATTGTATGCTTGTATGTTGATGACTTAATTTTCACTGGAAATTTGTGCATAGAAGATTTTAAAACAACAATGACAACAGAATTTGAAATGACAGATTTGGGAATGATGAAGTATTTTCTTGGGATTCAAGTTGATCAATCTGAAAAATGGAATTTTCATATGCCAATCTAAGTATGCTAAAGATGTGTTAAGAAGGTTTGGAATGTTGAATTGTAAACCAGTGTCAGCACCTATAGCAACACGAACTAACTTTAAGTATAGAAGAAAATTAACCCTTTGTAGATCCAACACAGTTCAAGAAATTAGTTGGAAGCTTGATGTACCTAACAAAAACAAGGCCAAATATTATGTTCGCCATGAGCCTAATTTCCAGATTTATGGAATCTCCAAAGAGGTCTCATTGGCAAGTTGGAAAAAAGATATTGAGATATGTTTCAGGAACAATAAATTATGAAATTTTGTATTCAACATGTTTAGATTTCAAATTAATAGGCTACACGGACAACCATTTTGCAAGCAATATAGATGATAGAAAAAGTACCACTGGTTACATATTTAACTTTGGTTCGGGTGCAGTTTCATGGGCATAAAGAAGCAACCCATAGTGACCATCTCATCAACTGAAGTGGGGTATGTAGCAGCCACGTCAACAACATGCCAACCAGTGTGGATGCAAAGAGTTTTATCTGAGTTGTTGCATGGGAAAGGGGAAGCAACAATGATTTTTTGTGATCATAATTCAGCAATTGCATTATCCAAGAATCAAGTACTCCACAAAAGAAGCAAACATATCGACACTCGATATCATTTCATCGAAGAACTTGTTAACAACAAAGAAAACAGTTTGAATTTTTGCAAATCAAAGGAACAACTAGCATATATATTCACTAAGCTTCTTATAGCAAAAGAGTTTTTTTTTTTCATATAGAGAATCTTGGTATTGTTAAAACTAAATATGTATAATTGTAGTTATATGTTACATATCATAAATTTTTTTTGGGTTGTAATTAAGGGAGAGATTGTTGGAATAAATTACAACCAACCTCCACGCCAACCTCCCAATGTCATATTTATTGTGGATTAGATAATTGTCTTGTAACTTAGTAAGGAGGATGCTGGCTTGTAATAGAATCCTCAAGAAAGGAGGGATTCATTTTGGTAGACACTTCTATAGAATCCTCAAGAAAGCAGGGATTCATTTTGGTAGACACTTCTAGAGAGAGCATGCTATGCCTCTTGTAATTAGTGAACCGACTACCCAGCTCCCTATGTTTAATGTACTGAGTTTTTGTATGCAACTTTAGAGAGAGCATGCTATGCCTCTTGTAATTAGTGAACCGACTACCCAGCTCCCTATGTTCAATGTACTGAGTTTTTGTATGCAACTTTGAAGCTAAGCAAGTAAGAGAAGAAAAAAGGAGTTCTGTATTTTTGTTTTAGTGTTGTAGCATTGTATGTGTGTTGTTTGCTTCCATTCCTGTCAGTGTGCAATGCCAATGTCATTGTGCAGAAAATATATGAGATCTAAAATGGCCATGCCTCCAAGACTATAAAATTAAAAAAATAAAATAAGAGCTCCCATTTATCATTTTCTATCCCTATCCACACATTCTGACACTCCTGGTAGGCACATCAAGGACCAAGGTTTAACAAAAATAACAAAGATGAATGCCATAATTATGATTTAGTTGTTACCATTAAATTTTATCAATTTTTTTTTGATAACAATACAACATCGTATGTAAAGTTCTCTTCCAGTAAGCTTTGGAAAATTATAGGACAACATAATAAGAGAGCTTGTCATATCAAATATTTTACAGTGCAAAAGCAATGAGTATTCTGGAAATGACTATCAAATTACCTTCTAAAGGAAGATCCTTGAAATTCCTAGAAGGAAAACATTTCAACGTATTGGACAAAGACGTGTGCCAAAAAGATCCCCAAATATTGAATAATTACCTAGGATAGATCCTCAAATATGGAACAATTAGCCAAGACAAAATACCGAAATATTTGCTATGTATCTTGTTGGTTGCGTAGTTAGGCTTATTTTAATGGAATGAAAAAGATCTTGAAGACATTCCTATGGTCCAAATATGGTGAAGGCCAAGGGTTGTCACTGGTCACATGAGATTCCCGCATTTTCCCATGAAGGGTAGCTAGAGGTTAATTGATGTTACTATTAGGGTAGAATTTTAGCATTGAAATGAATTGTGAGGTACTTGGAGGGTTCAACACTTCGACATGTTTTATTGAGATATGAAGTTCTCATATATAAAAAATTGTCTTAGTACAGATTTGATTTCAACTATCATTGTCTTCATGATTTGGAAATTTCCATCGCTTGTATATCATGCTAAATTGCCATGATCTTATGCTAAAATTGTTAAAGGGATTTAACATTTATATTGAAAATAAAAGGATATATCCACTTCTGTAAATAGGCATTAATTGTAGTGATTTCTGATCTGGTTTACGCATGAAAAGATTGCCTTAAAAGGCTAAAGCTTGTTGACATATATTTGGTATCTTCTCTCTTGGATTGCCTAGTTTACCAGGGTTGATGTGAAGTGAAATATTGTCCACTGCTTGATGTTATAATTAATATTTCAGTTCAGCTCTAATGTTGATAATTCATAGAGATTAAATCTGTGTGACCTCTAAAGAGGTGGAGTTTCTGAATTTGCAAAAGAAACCTCAATTCATGATATTTCTACATGATGTGATTTTCTCAAAATATTTGAATTAAAGGTGAAATTCTAGATGTGTGACAGAGAGATAGAGAACCATTTCATGTAAAATGTATGGAAGAAACAATTCACACTAAGATATCATATCCTAGCCCAAAGATGAGACAAACAAATTAATTTTCTCCAGGCCTAACAAGGCTTAACTTTCAAAATCATAGGGGCGAGAGTATTAATCTTGTGTGCATATAACAAATGAATTTTGTTAGACCCTAGGGTTGGCTCAATCAATTAAACCATCCCTCAGAGGCATGTTGTTGATGGGGAGGCCATAGGTAATAGGTTCAAATCTGGTCATGCCCCTATGAGTAGCCAGCAGTTGATACCATCCTACATATAGATATGCCTAGGAAGAGGAAGCAATCCCACGAAGTGTTTTAAAAAAGAAAAAAGAAAAAAAAAAGACAAAAGACTTATGTTAAATATTTACAAGCCTGATATCTTATGTCTTCTAATCTAGAAAAGTCATTTTATTGGACAAATAGCTTCAATGAATCTTTAGAAAGGGAACAATATTTAGTTTAGCACCCTCCTTTCATTAGAAAATACTATATAAATTGTATGTCATTTTGGTTGTGGTCAATATTAGTACTTAGTTTCATCCTTAGACTATCTACAATCGCAATGGAGCAATAATTTGGGCTTTGAGATTTTGATATAGCCATTTCAAACAGTTTTAACCAATCTCTCTAAATTGAACAATAGTTTATTTTAGGACTCTACTTTCACTGAAAAACACCATATTCAATGTATTTCACTCTCATTCTGATTAATGTCACTCGTTAGTTTCAAACTAGCTTATCCACAATTGTCGTGGAGCAACAATTGGAGTTTTTTAACATAGCCATTTCTTTTGATGTTGGTAACCATGGATCATTTTAGATTATAAACAAACATGGACCTTTCTTTAAATAACCACAATGCTCAATATTTTTTGTGCAGTTAGGTTATAATGAAACACTGATTATAGCATTATACCACTGGAAAGTACATATAAAATTAACATTTCTTATTTTAATTGGAGAAGATTAAATAAATGAATAAGAGAGACCGGTGTAGCATAATCATCTGTGCTTTCACTGAAGAGTCTGATACAATCATCAAATGCTCCACTAGCAATAAGACCACTCCTGGAAGAAAAAAGAAGAAGTATAAACTATCAATAAGTTGTTGACTCAACAAAACCATTGTAGGTGACTTCCCTTCCTATCTTTTGCTACAATAAAAAGAAACATGAGACAACAATTTGTAGAAGATAAGTTTCACCTCTATTAAGGTTTTAGTGTAATGCAAAAGTGTGTGCATAGGTTGGTTGTGTATCTTGGTTATGTGTCAACTACAATCAAGCCACTGATATATCATGCGTTGAAAATATGGTATGGAATTCCACTGGATTGAACATAGATGAGTGAAATACGTTGTGTCCAGGAAACATATAATATTACCTTAACCAATGAACTGAGAATATCATTCGATCATGATATCTGGAAATAGTGCAAAGATGTTTCCTGCAAACATTAGCAAAATGGATATTGAATATTGGATATAGACAATATTGTATATTGAATACCCCTTTGTGTAGTACCGCATTGAACACCACTTGTATATAGAATTTCACTTCCAGTACCTATAGGTATATCAAGAGTCCCTAGGTCAACTTGAAACTAGCCTTGAAACAACCAATTGGCTATATTTTTTCTATAATACACCAAGAACAACACTTGGGGAGATTACTCTCGCGTATTAGGTATTTAGGTAGTATGGCTAAGGTTAGACTCTTTAGTTAGCACCCTCAGATATTGGGTTGAATACTATTGTTGGAAACTGCAAGTAAATCAAATAACTACAATACTTAGGCACTCCTTTTTCCTTAGGACCCTGTAAACCTTGGCCCATGTAATCCAAGCCACAAAATTCCTACATAAAGTGGAGTATTGAGAATTTGGGAATTATGTCACTGTAGTAATAACATCTTTTCAAATTTGATTGAGGGATTGAACTTCCAATCCTATGAAGAAGATGTGAAAGGAGCAAAGATTATATCAATAAGTATATATATTAAATATGCATATAGGGTTTGATAATCTAAGTAATCATTGACAAGGAGTTGGAGGGTTAGGTAACGTTCACATTCCCCTAAGGTTCTAGTTTTTATCCCAATAAGGATGTTTTGATCTCTTGCCGTAAGGGATTGTCAACAAATAAAATATCAGAAATGGAATTTAGAGGTGGCATGGCATGGCAATAGAGGGATGTTGACATCATTATAAGTAATTAGATGTCAATCGGTGCAAGGTTTTATCCAGATG
Organism: Pseudotsuga menziesii; assembly: GCA_001517045.1. Classification (NCBI taxonomy): domain Eukaryota; kingdom Viridiplantae; phylum Streptophyta; class Pinopsida; order Pinales; family Pinaceae; genus Pseudotsuga; species Pseudotsuga menziesii. Next base: position 191,803 of record LPNX010196267.1, read on the forward strand.
CTCTTGTCCCTGGTTTTGATCATGGATTCAAAGTTGATAGACTACAAAAGCACTGTGAGTTGTTGGGATTTCACTCTCCGGAGTGGCCACACATTGATAGAAGTTGTGAATGGTTGAAAATGGTGCATTTAAGCAGATTCCATCATCTTCCCCAAACTTGAAATTTCAACACTCTATGTATGCAAATCGAGGGTAAGCAAGCCCATGGTATTTGGCAAAACTTCTGGTCAAATAAGGGAATGGGGTGGAGGTGTACTAACATTGGAAGAATTGGTATGGGGCAATAACGAATGTGTTCATCGTGTAGAGGTGATTAATTCGAATATGCTTCAATTGTTAGACTTATTAAATGGAAGAAAAAGTGTGTTAAACTTTAGAAAGGAAAAAAATAAAGCTATTACTAGGGTATCTTTGGAATATTGATATCAACAAGAACATTGCATCATTGGATTAACAAGGTATGGGAGTATCTACTAGGCTACACTCAAGTTTTTAATATCTTAGCTAAAGGTGGGTTAGAATTTGTCTTCAGCTCTTGAGAAGTTGCATAGCACATTAGGCAAGCACAGTAGTTCTAAGACTCATTTATCCTTTCACTAGAAGGTTGGACCCCAACCTTGAGCCCAAGGATGGAAAAGTCTCATGTCCAACTTATACGCGTCAAGCTTTGTGCACTCCACTTAGAGCTATTGAGTGATGCTGCTTTAAGAGCAAGTAGAAATAATTTAGGGAAATTCTTGTATTTTGACATCAAGTCAAGAAACCATGTGAATAGGTATGGGGCAGGAATCTATGTGGAAATGGATCAAAAGGACCAATCATTGGAGCACATGGAAATCGAAGTTGACAAGTGGATATCTGCAAATTTGTGGAATAGGTCAAAGTGCCATTTATGAATGCTAAGTATAGGGGATATGACTATCTAAAAGTGAATTGCATAAGAGAAAGTGGAAAGTCCTAGTGCAGGAAAGTGGCTGGTAATAACCCCATTAATATTGAGAAGGTTTCTAAAGGACAAGTGTGGAATATGTGAAAAGTCCTAGTGGAGGAAAGTGGCTCGTAATAACCCCATTAATATTGAGAAGGTTTCTAAAGGACAAGTGTGGAATTTGAAAAGGTTGATGAATTTCTTGGGGTGATTCCTTAGCTCAATTTATAAAGGAGATGGTCAATATAGAATTGGTTATTGCTAACAAACAATCAAGGCAGCATGGAATGAAATTGAAGAGGTTTCAAAAGATCAAGGCCCATAAAACTTGGGTTTGAATCAGTCCTTTGGGCACATTCCTAATCAACTTTTCATTATGAATGTAACTTTGGAAGTGTGCATGATAGAGCCAACACAAACATTGACTTCTCTGTTAGTTCTTTTACCACTCTTTTGTCACATTCATAATCAATATACATTTTCTCCGTCTGTGGTTCCCACTTCAATATACATTTTCGTCTCTTTTTCCGTTCTGAGCATCTCGTCTTCTGAATGGATGTCACTGATCTGCATTTTCCTTTTCAGTGTGTCAAGTTGCAGAACCCATACGACGTGTATGGCTTGGCGCGGCGTGGTCAATGGTCGGCCAGTATTTTGTACAATTAGATTTTAGACATCACTCTGCAACTTGAGAAGAAAAGTTGTAGAAAATGTAGAATTTCATAGCATCCATTCAAAAGGAAAGATGCTTACAGTGACAACTTACCTTTCCAGTAGCATTCATTTAAAAGGAAATATGTTTACAGCTTTATAATAGAAAAGAATGTACACAATTGTATAATACATTTTCGTTGGGTCACGTCTCTTCCGTTGTGAGCATCTCATCTTCTCAATGGATGTCCAGATCCATTGCCACTCTGCATTTTCCTTTTCATTGTGTCAAGTTGTAGATGGCATATGACGTGTATGGAGTCTTGAACCACACACAAAGAGATAAGGCTTGGCACCGGGTGGCGTAGTCAATGGCCGGCCAGTATGACTTAGAAAAGAGGCAAAACGCGTGGAAACATATTTTGTTTTATGGGCAACTGTTCAACGTACAATTCCACCGGCATCGATCCATTCAGAACACAAGAAAAAATAAGACTTGAGGAAGTAAGTTAAACTCTAGACAATTTGCATTCAGATTTCGGTGGTTTTTTTTACTAAAATTTGGTTAAAATAGTTGCATGATCGTGATGCCTATGGAGTAATTGAGGTCGCTGAATTTATTCCTGTAGTCAAAATTACAATTCCAACAACTCAAATAACAATTTCAGCAATTTTCTCTTCGTCGGATCCCGACAAAAGTCATCAAAAAAATGGTGCAAATCGTCTAGAGTTTAGCTCACTCCCAACATGAGAAGAAAAAATTAGACAATGTACAATTCCAGTAGCATCCATTTAAAAGGAAAGATACTTACATCTACAATTCCATAGCATCCATTCAAAGAAGAGAAAATGTAGACAATGTACAATTCTAGTAGCATCGATTTAAAAGGAAAGATGCTTACATAAACAATGTACAATTCCATAGTATCCATTCAAAAGGAAAGATGCTTACAGCAACAATGTACAATTCTAGTAGCATCCATGGAGTGAGCTAGCTGTGGAGCAAAACTCCCTCCATCGGACGGAGGAGGAGCAAAGTCAACGCTAACTTTGCTCCTCCTCCGTCCAATGAGGGAGGATTGCTCCACAGCTAGCTTACTCCAGCATCCATTCAATAGGAAAGATGCTTACAACGTTAGAATAGACACCATTCACGAACAAATTGAACAATTGTATTCCCCACATTTAGGTTGAGCCTGGCCTGTGGTTTTCACTCCAGTCATCAGATATACCGTTAGAATAGACACTAGCCACAGACAAGATGTTCAAAACATGCTTATAGTGTTAGAATAGATACTAGTCATGGACAAGATGTTCAAACAACTATGCACCATTGCTTTGCTTTTTGTAGGAACTAGTTCACACAAGATGCTCAAACAACGTGACTAAAAGAATGGAATGGACACCAATTAATTTTGCTTGTATCTGAGTTCACTTTTATAATCCCCTCTGCAAATTTTTCAGCAAAACTCATGTTTGAAAATTTTAAAAGCATTAAATTATAGTCCCTACGGATTTCAACGTAAGGGTTGATTTGAAATAATAATTTACAACAACAAACAACATACAACATTTCACTTCTTCACAACTTAATACACTATGCAATCAAAAGAAAAAATAACAAACTTATTTCAGCAAACAATCTTTTCAAATATAAAGTATATCTATAAATCACTTTATTATATCAAAATTTATAGCTATAAATCTGCCTTATTATCTTCAAGACCGATGTTAAAACTCTTAACAATTTTAGCCTTAGTTATGTTAAATAAAAAATACATACTAGAACTACAAATTTACCAAAACATGAAGACAATGATAGCAGAAAATCAAATATGCAATAAGGCAATTTAGGGCAGCGTAAGACTGCATATGCACAAAGAAGAAATGAAGTCCATGTACATATAAATTATCACAAGTTGGAAGAATTCTTGAAGCTCTTAAAAACCCTAGCTAGGGAAATCAAATTAAACCTTGATGACACCATAAATACGCCAACAAAATAGTGTCAACATTGGCAAGTCCTCCTTGGCCTCAAGCAAGGCGTCTCCTCTTATCTTCCTCCTCAACAAGTAAAACCTAGAGTTTATCCAGATCCTATCTCTTTTCCTCCTTAGGGAAGAAACCATACTACTAGAAATATCCAAGAATCCTCAAAAATTCCTACCATCTTAGACAAGAGAGATATAGTACAATGAAGAATGAAGAAGATAGAGACTCGTGCTCCTGTAGTCACATCTCTAATGTAAACTTGTGATAATGAATGATCTCTTGAAGGATGTGTAATAATGACTCTCACCATCTTCTATTTATATGAGAAGTGAAGGGAAGTATTTCAACATAAATTTGACCTAAACAATTAGAAGCAACCTAAAAGACACATATTGGACCACACAAATGAAGCACTCCCTCTATAAGAGAGAGATCATGCTCCAAGGTGATATTGTCATCAAGTAAGGGTCCAAAACAAGTGTGCTCCTCATTCAAGGTTCAATGCTCCTCCTCCAAGTTCTCCAATCACCTTTACATCGACTCTCTTGACCCAAGTGTCCTTAAGTAAAGCACAACAATCCATGCAAGCAAGCCAACCAACCTCATGTAATGTAGGGCTCAATGTCTTCCTATGGAAATCCAAGCACTCCTCCTCAAAGTGAAGGTGTCCTCATAATTAAACTCTAAAGTAGAATAACTCAAACTCAAAAAACTTTGAAACTATTAAAATAAAAATAAAAACCCCAACTTCTTATACAGGATAAACTTTTACTTTGCTTAAACATAATTGTACTCATAAGATGAGGCCACTCCATCTCAAAGCTCGTCAAAATAGCTCGTCAAAAATAACTCTTCTTTCTAGAACCAAATGTCCTTTTAAAAGTCTATCCACCTCAAAGTTTAGTTCTATGGATACATGCAGTATTAAAATTGATTTATAATTGTAGATTGCATCCTTCACTTGCACTCCTAAATATTTACTTTCAATAATTGTTCAATTCCCTTCATCCAATCAATTACTATCTTTGAATCTCCATATACCTATAGGACCTTTACAGTTGTTTCCATTACTACTTTAATTGCAAGGTATGGAAGGCATTATATCAGTATAATTGTTTGAATCTTTACCTAGAGCAGCCTTCATTCTAAAATAAAGGATTTTAGAGAAATAATGTGCACTATTCACTACTATAATTATATTGGTATCCTAGATCAACCAATAAAAAGAAAAACCCAAGCTTATGCATTATTAATTATCATCTCTTGTATTTTCCTCTCTGGTTTCAAAACCATTGTAATCTTGTAAGGCAAAACCATGGATATAACTTGATAAGCCACTTGGAAAGAAAGGATTCCTTTGTCTTCAAAGAACATTGAGTTACTAACATTCCAAATCCCCCAATATGTGAGTAAGTGGATTTCTCTCCATTCCTTCAAATCCTTTCTACTGCATCATCACCATAAACATTGTTTTGCATAATCTCCTTTGTATATGTCACTTTATCTTGTAAACTGGTCCACTTCCATCCGTGATTGTTGTAAGAATAATAGGGTATATCCATAATGGTCAAACACAAAATAACAACGCTTACACACAAAGACCGGAGTTCAATATAGTAGTGTTTTTACATGCTTAAAACCTTCAGATGGGGAAACAACCCATGGACCTAAACAATGTGGCCACTTGAGGAAAAATAAAATAGCACAAAAAGAAAATATTCTACATAAGCTTCTCTCAAGAGATGATCACTAACACATGACCCTCCTTGGTCTTTAAATATATATTGATGGACCAATCAGGTATTAAGCCATGAATAAAGTTCCAATAAGATCGAGGAGAAGATGAACCGTTAAATCAATTCAAGTTTAGAACACAAACATGATTATCATATTAGATAGTTACAAAATCACATAAAGAAACACACTTAACTTAAATACAGAATAGACCAAGTTGAACTTAACTAGAGTCTTATGTGTTAAAATATCCTAACATCCCACCTTAAGAACAACTTGGAATAGGATTGAAGGATTTGCAAAGATGGTATAAAGATAGGAGAAGGAAGGAGGCATTAGATCCTATTCCCCCTTAATGACAACTTCCTATACTCCTAACATAGATCAAAGTTTGGAAAAATTTGCTTCTATAAGATCCTCTGTGAAAATGTCAACAACTTGATCATTTTTCTAGAAATATTGCACTTTGAGAACATGATTCCTAAAGGATATTTTTGTTGAAGTGCATGTGATGTTCAATGTGTTTGTTGCACTCATGTTGTATTGGATCTTTAGCAAATTGAGTGGAACTCTGGTTATCACACTAGAGTGCGGTCAGATGTTGCTACGAGAACTCAAAATTTGAAAGGATCTAATGAATCCACATGCTTTCCTAACTTGCATGATGGTTGCACAGTACTTGACTTTTGCTGAATAAAGAGAAAGGGTAGTTTGTTTCCATGGGGACTTCACTTAGTGAAATACTCACATACCACGTGCAACCATGGGATATTAAAGAATACCCTTAATTTTGGTAGATATTGAACCAAACTCTTTTTGTTGAAACCCCCTCCCAATATCTAAAACCTCCCCCTGACCTTTTTTAATACCCCAATCCTTATAAACCACCCTACCGCCCCCCCACCTTAAACCCCTCATCCTCCCAATACATGCAATATATTGGTTCGATTTTTGACAATTTTAAAACCCAGAATATGAACTAACGTGCTATGATATTGGTCAACAAGTGAAGCCCCTGTGTTTGTTTCTTACAATCCCTAGAAATAGGTCCTAAACCAAGAGTGAATACATATCCTACAGTAGAATTTTGATCATCAAGTTCACCAACCCAATCAAAATCAATGTAAGCAACCAAAAGAGGAGTCCTCCCTGAAATGTTATGTATCCCAAACTAAATTGTACCTCGTACATACCAAAGCATTATTTTTGTTGATTTCTAATGGCTTACATGAGGCCCTTTCATTTACTGAGCAACAATACCAATGAAAATGAAATTTCAAGATGAGTATGAGCCAAGTACAAAAGGATACCAACAAGTTGATGGTACAAAATAACATCTTCTTCATGAGTAGTAATATAAGTGGTAGAAATTTTAACTATATACTAGAAGGGTGATGGGGTTGCAGGTAATTAAAAATATTCCATGTGAAAGTAGCGAAGAAGGTCTCATGCATACTTAGACAGGGAAATGGAAATTCCTTTTTGAGATTGCAAGATTTGGAGGCCAAACAAATAATGCAAGTGTCCAAGTTCTGTCATTTCAAGCTTCTTCTTGAGGCTTGACTTCACATGGTTTAAAAGTTTAGGGTCACTACTAGTTACTATAAGGCCATCCATCAATATAAAGGACGAGGATTATGATGGTCATCTACTTTCTTGGTATATACATTAGAATTAGAATGGCATCTAGAAAAGCCAACATCTAGAAGAAAGCTATCCATTTTTGCTTACCAAGCCTAAGGGGATTTCTTAAGGGCATATAGAAATTTCTTAAGGCAGAAAACAAGGCTAGAGTAATTTTGAATGTACCTAGGAGGTTGTTCCATATAGATCTCTTCTTACAAGTCCCCATGCAAGAAGGAAGATTTAGCTTCCATTTGGTTGACCTCCCATTTATAAGATGTCGCAAGGGCTAGAACAATATGGATGGAACTCATGTTGGCAATAGGTGCAAATGTTTCAATATAGTCAATGCCTTCAACCTTAGAGAAGCCTTTAAGAACTAATCTAGCCTTATGTTTATTATCACTACCATCTAGTCTGTATTTGGTTCTGTAAACCGACTTAAAATGAGCATGTTTTCTACCTTTGGGAAGAGGGATAAGATCCCAAGTATCTTTGGCCATTAACTAGTGATATTCCTTATTCATTGTTGCATCCCAATCTAGTTGGACAAAAGCTTCTTCAAATGTCTCTGGATCATAATTCTTTGAAACTTGATCCAAAATCAATGAGGCTCACTATAATTGAGAATGAGTTGGATGTTGATCTATAGGATCACCGAAAAGTTCACCAACAACTTCTCATGTAGAATAAACCCATCTAGGAATCTATGGAACTGATACTGGAGGAGGATGAGTAGGAAAAGGTGGATTTTCATCCTCATTTTCATCATCTAAAGAAGTAAGCATAATAGGAGAACTGCTAGAAGAAGAAGACATATAATAAGAAGATGACACATGCACCAAAGATAGATCATGAGCTGAAGATGTCAAAAAAATGTCAAATTAGGTTGAAATTTTTTCATGAAACTTTACATCCCTTCGAACTATTTTTTCTATTGAATTTGGTTGAAGGAATTTATATCCTTAAACATATTTTGAGTATCTACGAAAAACGGATTTTTTATACTGAAATGGATAACAAATTTTGTATTAAAAAAGGAGAAGTCCCTTGGCATTGCATAGCTTCAAATTACAAAATTGGCCACTAGCGTTAATTTCCAAAACATTTCTTATCTTTCACTAGCTAAAGATAAAGAAGTTTTGACTAAGCCTTTGCCTATTGCACTTATACGAAAAACTATATAGCCTAATAAGATGGTCTAACAAAAACTGCATTGGCATAACATAAATGAACATTAGGAGACTTTCCAAGGAACCTGGTCTCCAATTTCCACATTTAGTGAGTGGGTGGCAGATTCTTTAGTCACGTCTTTTTAAAACATTTTTAGCTACAACACCCTCATAACCTCTTCCAACTGACTAATTCAAGCCTCCAACTTTGTGTTCCAAGATTATTGTTGTTCCATGTTGACTCCCAGGATGGCCAACTGATATTGTACGCCCCCTCTTTCCACTACACAAGCTTGGTCTTATGCCTCTTGCCAATTTTCCAATCTCCTGTCTTGATCCCTCAGGTCTTGACGTAGGTGGCGCACCCTTCATTTGAGGTGTCTATGAATATATTTCAAATGATGTAGCACATGTTCTATGCAACAATCTTCCATATCTTCCCAGCCATTTACTATCCATAATGATGTTCAAGAAATGGGGGATTAACTGCCCCAAGAGGTCTACACGAAATCCAACCTTCTGACGAACCACTCCACCAAACCTATGCTCCTCATGCTGGAATCTCACCAAGAGCATTTATTTCTTCCTCTAAGCGTAATTCCCAATTTCATAACTTTGATCCTTGTTCCCTATATTGAGCAATTTAAGTATACTTTTCCCACATTTTTGAATGATTAGCACCAGTCAATAGTTGACACGTGAGAAGAATGAGTTTCCATGAGCCCAAGTCCAAGCTTGTCCTATCAATTTAATTCGCCGCCCCAATTTATCATGACCACAATTAGTGAAGGATGTAGCTCTAGATAAATTGTAAATGATGAAATGATGAGCTGTGTGTCTAACTTCCCTTGACAACATGACTTTCCTTCATGTTCCTTCACATAAACATGCAATACAGACACGTTCCCACATAGATAACATATCTCCTTGTTTGATCTTGGCCTCTAGTTTTCTTAGGATCTCAAGGAACTAGGCCTAATGGTCTTGAGAAACCCTCCAAAAAGATCATGTTTTATTTTTAATAAACTAAGAAATAGGTTCAAATACACCCCTTTCATTGGAAAATTGGAGAGATCCTTCAGGAAGTGTTGAAGCTTGGCACTAATTGGTCTACTTTTGAATTGTTCTCTCTAAGGACATGAAAGAATTTCCAATCCTCAAATGTTTCTAAGTTATTCCAAATTCTTCCAAGGATATAATCCATTTTGATATTATTGAATGGCCTGTTAGAGACAAAGGCATTGATTATTCGCCTAAAATCTCATATTATGACTATGTCATTTATCTCTTCTTTGTCTAAAGTTTTAATCCCTTGGAACAAGGCCAATATCTCTACCATATTTTTAGGTTCTTGTCATATTCCCCAAGAAAATGATGCCTTCATAGTTACACAGTTATAAAAAAGGACCCCCCCCCCCCCCCCCCCCCCCCCCCCC
>LPNX010196267.1:201580-229205 GCA_001517045.1 Pseudotsuga menziesii
TACAGTTTGTCATTTATTTTAATATGTGATTCTTCCTTTAAACTACACCATTTTGATATGATTTATATGGAGTAGTGTGTTGTTGTTGGATGTCTTGTGCAATGTAGAAAGTAGTGAACTTGTTATTAACATTTTCTCCTCCATTATAAGATCTTAACTTAATAAATTTGATTATTAGTTTGCTTCTTAACAAGGGCCTTATAAGCCAATAACATGTCAAATACTTCACTCTTAAGTTTTAGGAAATAAACCCAAATGCATTTGAAGGAATCATCAATGAAAGTTAAGAAATATTTGAAACTATAAAAGAAAGTAGATGAAAGAGTACGACACAAGACATTGTGCACAAGATGCAAAGGGGAAAATGTGTGCCAAGAGGCACATTTGACAAAATTGCCTCAATGATGATTTTTGAACCAGAATAAACACCATCCATTGAAGACACCATCCGAAGTCTACCTATCACCATACTTCTTTACATAGTTGTTGCAAGAAGTGATAACTTAAGTTACCAATTTGCTCATGCCAAAGCTTGGTCATAGCATCACTGTGATCAACAAAGATTGAAGGAAAAGTTGATGCCCCAAATTTGTAAAACTTGTACAACTTGGTAATAGCATGAACCATTAGAATGGATAATGAATGCCTTGGATCCTTCAAACTTTTGATTACAACTTGGTGAGGCAAAAACTCTATGGTTTCGCATTCACCTAAATGAGTGATCTAGTAAATCAATAGAATATTACGTGATAGAGAATGAACACATAGTCCATCATTAAATTGATAATTTTCCAAATGAACAGTTCCATACCCTACAACATAAAGTGATCTATAATATTCATAAACAAAGATTTGTTTGGTGTTGCATTCCTCTAAACCATAAAACATGGGTTTATCCTTAGCCATATGGTAATATGTTCCAAAATATGTGAACCACTCATGAGAAGAATACGAAGAATATGAAGATACATTTAGTGCATAACCAAAGGATGAAAGTGCATGTCCTGAAGATGAATGTGAATAAGTATCAATTTGAATGTTATTCTTCTTCATGGATGCTTCCAAGGCTTCCATATTCTTGAAACACTTCGGCTCTATGTTCCCATATAAATTGCAAAAGTTGCAATGATTGTTTGTGTTATTTCCTTTGGACTTAGTTTCTTTATCATTTTGTGGAGCATCCAGGGAGGTTGAGAAGGTTTAATACCCTTGTTTTTTTCTTTTTCTTCTTTGGATGCTACTTCTTAGGATTCTTAGGATCATTTGTTGTTGGGGTACCAAAGCTTTGGTAGAAGTACTGGAATTACTAATTAGTCCAAGATGTAAGATGTTTATTATTCCCTGATCAAATCAATCATAAGATGTTGATGTTTATTATTATTATTATTATTATTATTATTATTATTGTTTTTTGTTATTATTTAAGTTTGTTACATTGCCTTCCCCTTAAGGGAAGCTTTGTCCTCAAAGCTTCATTGACAACAACGTTTGATTTGCTTGAACTGTCATCTATGGATCCTTTGCGACACTTGATGAGATAAGACGATTCGTTCTTTTAAACATTGTGTGGAAATGTTGCGTCATTTGTGAAGTTGTCCATCCGAGATATACCCTTAACGGAATTATTTGCGGATCGATTGTTGAGAGTTGTCGATTTTGTCTTTGTTCTTTGTAGGAATAATACTGGTAATTTTCCTTTTGATTTTTTCGTCTATCATAATGAATCTTGTGATTTGGATGGCGATAAGGAACTCGAATCTCCTGTGAAGTGTTTACTGGAACTTCAACTTTTGGTGCTTCTAACGATTTTTGTAATTGTTTTTCGGAACCATTTTCTGTTGATGCTTGTAGCGATGTGACAATAATATTGTTCTTTGGAACTTTGACGAGATTTGCATTGCTTTCCTTTTCTGATGTTTGAATTTGAGCCTTTGATGACTTCTCTATTGTGTTAGTCATCATTTCTTTGACGACACTTAATCTCTTGCAATCTAGCTTTTCTTGTAAATATTTATTCTCCTACTTTAGCTTCCTAAATTGTATAAGCATGTCCTGATTAACTTTCTTTAAGTGCAAGAGTTCTTCTTTATAGTTTGAATTGACGACGTCATATTGATTTCCTTGATTTTTGGGTTCTCTTTCTTTTAAGTTTTTTATTTTCTCTAACAATTCCTAATTAACCCTTTTTAAGGAAGAGATTTCTTCGTCTTTGCATGATAATTCTTTTTGAAGATCTCGATTCTCCTCTTCAAATTGTTGATTGCGTTGAAACATATCCTTTTCCCTCTTGATTTGCAGAAGTAATTTCTGGTTATGATCTCTTATACGAGAGATCTCTTCTTCTTTACCTGCAATAACCTTGTTGAAAACGTCATGTATCGTCTATATTGATTTCTCATTTCCCTGCGACAACATCTTTGATATTTCTTTGAAGTCTTCAAATGATGCGCCCTCTAATTTTGTCTCCATGTTAATGTCCAACAATGTGGTTTTTTTCTTTTTGTAGGGGAATGTCAGAAACCTTTTTTCAGCATTTAAGATAAAAGTTCCCAATTTTTTTAGCCATGGTAATCCCAAAACTAGGTCACCGTTACTAGTCCACAAGGATTTAACTATAAATTGTGAAACACTAGTATAATCTCCAATGTTCCACTGTAAATCGCTTATTGCATATTCTTTATTATTTGAAAATTCTAACCTTTCACTTATATTTGTCCTCTGAATCACTAACTCATTAGCAAATCCATCACTAATATAATTATTACGTTCGCCAGGAGGAATAGAAATAGTAATGTCTTTCCCTCTAATTGTTTATTTTATTTGGAGTAACATTAAAACATAATTTTTAAAGTGCTTGGAAATCTTCCTTGTTTTTTGCCATAAGACTCCATTTTCTTTTGTTTGTGTCGAAATTTTATTTATTTATTTTGGACCTTTACTTCTTTATATGCTTTCACCTTCCGAATTCTAGTCCTTATCTTTTATTTTTTCCAATAGTTTTGTAAAATGTCAGTAAATTGGGTGGTTGGGAAGAATGAGTGTTACCTTCCCCACCTAAGTTCAAATCTTACTTGCTTCTTAGTAGCAATTATTATGCACTTTTAGATGTTTTTTCCCCTTAAGTTTTGTAAAATGTGATTAGATTGGGTGGTTGGGAGGAATGAATGTTACATTCCTCGCCTAAGTTCAAATCTCACTTGCTCTTTACTAGTAATTATTATGCACTTTTATATTCAAACCCAAACCCACTTTAAGAAACCACTTGTGGTTTCACTTTTGTCCTTCCTTTTTTTATGGCAACCTTCCTTCTTCTTCTATCTTTTTTTTACTTCTTCCTTTTTATTTTTTTCTTTTGACTTTATTTTCTTTTGTTACTTCGTCAAAGACCATAAATTTAGGGTCTCCCTAGGATTATGATTAAAAACCACAATATGGCCAAAGGCCTAGATCACAAACTAGCTCGGATACCAGTGTAACGGTAAGAACCGTTTACTATAACTTCTTGAACATCCACTTTCTAAAATACAAATAATCCATGAGTTGATAAAATAGATATGATGATGATAAGTTACAATTGAGGTTGGCGGAATACCCTTTCATTAAGAGTCATGTCTTTTCGTAAAGACATTATTAATTATTATTATTTATTTTATATATATGTGTTGATGTTTATTATTATTGTTGTTGTTATTGTTGTTTGTTGTTATTATTTAAGTTTTTTACAAGAAACCCCAAATATTTGAAACCATCATCAAAATATATGCTTCTATATGGAAATATATTCTTTACCCGACTCTCTATTTCTTCACCTAAAGTTGTAAAGGATATAACTGATATAAGGATATTTTTTCCATGGTCCCAAAGGCGCTTGAAAAAAAACCAATAGCATAAAAACTACAAAACCAAAAATTACAAAAAATATGTGGGATCCCTATGGATGTTTCCTCTTTAAAAGGGTACTTTTGGTTGGCTTAGAAAATTAATAAAACAATATACTTCCCCACTAAAAAAATGAAATGTGTTATGCTCTATGTAGATCATTCTCATATAATTTGTTTTTGAAAATTTAGATACATTTAACATTAAATTAGATGACGAGAACAAAATCCACTTGTTAACTTTTTCAAAAATCTACAAAAACAAGCATTTAATTAAATGCAAAGTTGACACATTAAATGTGATTAATATTTTTTGAAAAAATATCATTAGAAAAACATCATAATTTTTTTTTTTATTGCACATCAATATTTATAAGGTGTATATGAGTTTTGAGGGCTTCAATTTTAAAAGTATGTAAAATGTCGTATTTTTACTACCACATTTCACTAAAAAAGTGTTACCTAGTTTCATGGATTCACCCTTTAACACCTTTTTCACTTGCATCTATTTTCCTTTTATTGTGACAAAACTCAAAAAAAAAAGAAATATTGAATATATCTAAAATATTGACTTTGTTAGGCTTAGAATATAGTGCTTGGAAATGATACACTACCAAATTTGAAATTCCTTGGAAATCCTTTACCTTACTTCAATCTACTTTCTTAATATCATAAGTAGTATCAACCCTCCTCTTGTGGTTTACAAAATTATGAAAGAAAGTTCTATTTTAATCACCATTTTGAATCCACTCCACTCGATCCTCGATTCAACTTCTCTCATGTTTGGAAACTTTTGTTTTTTTGTCTCCAAAACTTTCACTTACTTTCTTTCTTCCTAAAAAAACAAACCCCCTAAATTTTTTTTTTCATACAAAGAAGAACGGTTTGCTTTACTTCTCTTAATTCTTTATCACCATCTATACATTTTTTGGGTATCCCAAGAAACTACAATGTTTTCCTCTTTCTTTAATGCTTTTGCATATTTAAAACTTACAATATCCCTTTATGGACAACTGCAATTTGTGCATTCCTTTAATATTTTAATGTGATCTTGATCCTTTACCCATTAAAGATTAACTTGGACTTGGAAATGTTTGCTTGTGATCCCTTTTGTCTATATGTAAAGGATTGGAAGATGGTTTGATACCCCACCTACTTCCACATAAGTGTCCAGATTATTCTAAGTACTCAATCAAGATATTTCCAGATCTTAGGAGTCTATCCCATATTTTTGAAACTCTTGCTATCTTAAACTCTTACTTGTTCAATTAGGAATCATTATATATGCTTTATACCAATTAAGCCAAGCTCCTACATATTGAACCTAAAGTACTCTACCATCCTATTGCGCCTTGCATTTACTCTTAATATTTTTGAACTATTCAAAGTAAAATTCAAATATCCTCTCACAACTAAATTATTCTAACCTATGACTTCTTGAGGAAAAAAAATATAAAATAGCCTTCTTGTCATCATAAGGTCCATAGAAATTGACCACAATGATTAAAGGCCTACTTCTTGGAATTCTATGCAAATTCCTATTGGAAGAAATGAATGATTCATTATATATATGTGTGTGTGTGTGTGTGTGTGATTACTTCAAATTGTAACTAACTCCCATAAATTCCATTAGCATTCAAATCCAAAAAATCCCATCCCTTAAGAAATTTGCTTGGGGATTCTAATGTTTTCTTCCCTTTCCCTACAAATTCTTGAAGTAAGATAATAATAGGCTTGTTGACTTCAACTAATATGTCTAGGGATGATATTTTAGCGGGGATACCCAAATCCCTTACATTTAGAGATAAAATGATCACGAAGAAACCTGGAGGAGGTATGTCCTAAGTACTCTAAAGACCCCTTTCAAGGATTTTTGGTTCCATTGATGCATTTCTCTAAGGGATTTTTCATGGGCATGATGAAGATAAGAATTTATCCTTAGGATTTTTTTATGCAATTTTGTGATATGATTTATTGCTAACCCTCCTTCAATATTGTCTTCACGATTCTCCTTGTTAGCATTTTTAGGCATAGTTTGATATATATTGGATGTTGAGCCATTTTTGCCATAATTTTGGCTTGAGGACTCACTAATAAGCTATCCTCAATTTTGAATCTGTTTCTTTACACATTTATTAAAATTTTATTTTCTTTCCACATTGATCTCTTTTCTTTAATTCCAACTTCATAATCCCTTTACTTGAATTCCCTTCAATTAAATCACTACTGATCCAGATGGGTATAGGTGGCCACCCACCTATTTCACTGGCTAACATTTTCCATTTTGGCAATTTTCTTATAATATTCTATGTTTTTTCGAGTCCCAAAATTCTAGGTCCATTTTGAGGACCTAAACAACAGTATTTGACAATTGTAAAGCTTGGATATAAATTTACAACGGACTATCAAGCGCCCCAAATGGAGATCTTATGCAAAATTTATGACCCTAAGAAGTTGATTTTTTAACTAACCACCTTGGGGCTGCAAATTTTATGACGATTCATATCCTAGGGTTAGGTTTAAGGTTTTTTTCCTCTCCAAGGATTTATGATAAAAGTCCCTTCGACTTCCTTTTGTATTTATCTTGTCACAAGTGAGCATATCCTCCACATCTCTTCTCAGAGATACAACTACTGTTATGTAGAAAAATTCCTATGGCTTGGTGTAGACCACAACAGATAGTATGACACCATAAATCAATCCATTTCCATATGCAATAGAGATAAACAAGGCTAACACTAAGGGATGAATAACGTACCTTATTCCAGATGGTTGTATTAGATCCTTGTTGAGATTTCAACCACACTTGCACCTACATTCCATTCTCAACAACAACAAAATAGACAAGCATGATAGATGTTAAGTGTCAGGCCTACTCTAGCATATATAAATCCAATATGTATGAATCAAAGCAACTATATCCACGAACAAGAATATTCATAGTTACGCACATACAATGGACGAGAAATGGATATTTTTATTAATTATAAACAAAGATACAAGTGACAACCTCTGTCGACACCTCGTCAGAATTGAGAGACAGAGTCCTCCACTTGGGCCTCCACCATTTCAATCCTCCATATCAATGTAAAGCTCACAAGACAATGGAAAGCTTGGGAAGAGCATCAATGGCTACTTAAAAGGACAAAGGGATGCATACTCAAGCATGTATGAATGGGGCACAAATCCACTGTAGTTTCCTTGCTCTCATAAGTTCTCCCCCTCTAATGCATCCAAGTAGCTCAATATATAACCCTTCAATGGGAAGTGAAGGGTTGATTCAGAGTGTTTCCATGCATATGGAAGGCCAATAGTCAAGTTATTTGTGAATCATTAAGGAAATATCCAAATATTTTATTTTTGGGCATATTTCCCTATGTACGCAGTTCATAGTGGAGCAAGCTGCGTGTACACACAATCTATAATCTAGTGACCCGCGTATACCAATACATAATACCTTTTTAAGGTATTTCTTAGATCATAAAAGTTTATTTTGATCAAAGGGGGTCCAAAGACTCTGCATAGGGACAAGGAAGGCCATAAAAACATGATCTACCAAGTGTGGTAAAATGAGCTATAACATATGCCCCCTAATGTGTGAGGTCAGAGGGGTAACATGATGGACGAAATACATTATACCAATCCCATAAGTGGAGTAATGAAGACCCAAGTGGAAAAACCAGCCACTCATCAGTACAATACAATGATACATCTCAACATGTGACTACAAATATGAAGTGTAGCATCCCCAAATACATAATAGTACAATGGCCATGAATATGCATAATAGACACATGTCACATGTGGTCATTTCCATGTATAATATACATTGAAGCAAGATATTCATATTGAATGAAGACATCTGATAGCATACTGATATCTCATGGATACTAGCACAATCAAGGAGGTAGCATATATGGAATGCCACCAAGCTTGGAGGTCTTCTACACAAATCGCTACTAGTACATGTCGCATCACACGAATAAAGGTGTCGATGTCGAACATGATGGACCATCATCTGATTATTGCTCATTAATTTATACCGTTAACAGAAGCGAGATGTCTCACCGATAATGATAATGGGAATCAAGGTACATAGTGCAATCAAACAAGCGTCAATAGATGTGTTGAGGTTGAACACTTGAGAGAGTCCATTGATCAAGGGACATTGATGTATTCCCAAAAATGTCAATGGCGAGAGAACCTGCCACTGATGAATGCAAGTCTCAAGGAACTCAATGGACTCTAGATCCCTATTCTAGAATAAATGATCTGAATTTGATGGAATGGAATCCATTGGAAGGAGGGCATTGAGGCATCCCCCATCAACCAACACGAGGTACTCAGCAAATGATGTATACTTTGGAAGAGCTTGGAAGAACATGATGTGCACAAACCAATTATTGTGTCAAGAATGGTCTACATACAAAGACAAGATAACTGAGGAATGAATGACTTAGGCTGGGACTTCCTTTGAACAAGAGCATATGGCAGATGGTGACTCATAGGAAACATAGACTCAACATGAAAATTGGGACAACTCTACGACACGTGAAGCATCAACAAAGGCTCCATAGGTACTAGAATCATAACCAATCAGTGGATAAAACTTAAACTAACAAGTACAACTCCTAAATCATACTAATAAACCAACCAATGGATGGAATATACAGTGTTCTGTTCGAAGGAGACACGACACGACAACTGCCAAAGTAATATCATTTCTCATCCAAAATTTTATATTTTTTTGTTGTCTTTTTCATATTTAAAAGCTTGAAAAAGAATAAAATGTCTTATATTACATAACTAGGAGGAAACAAGTGCCACAGGAAATAAAACTAGTTCCAAGTAGTGGAACATACCTATGCTCAATGCAAGGAAGCATGTGTAGGATAATGACACTTGGGGGAATGTCTCCTTTGGGTATGGGGTGATCAAGCTACAAAATATATATGGGAGGCTCTGCTTGGCTAGGATTGAGACAAGCTCATGCTATATGGCTCATAAAAGTGAAGTAGGGAGCTGACATAAAGCTCATACGGCAAGTGGCCGCATGAAAATGCAATTACAACTTGATATAAACGGGAGTCCTTGTGGGAAATGGCCAGCATGAAGTTCAAGAAAGAATATGAGGTTCTTGATCAAAGAGATGGTGGGAATACAAGGGAATCCTAGACCTAAGGGAGGACTCATGACATGGGTACCAAATGGAAAAGTAGGATCTAGCTAGGGCACCCATGAATAGTAAGGCTCTACCACTTGCGTAATGTCACTTCTAGTAGCATCGTGAAGGTTCTGTGACATTACAAAGTGGGTTCGTAGCTATAGTTAAGGTGACATGGTCATAGTACAATGCATGATGCATACGAAAAAGTGATCATATCCTATATGCCAGTTCAAAATTATACCTTTCATGGGCACGAACATGTCAAATCCTCGTAGAGAGTGTACAAAAATTGGACCCTATATGACAATAATATTAGTCCAAAACAACTGGAAACAATCAGTAAAGAGTCCAAACTATAGGATATAGGGAGGATTGATCATGACAACTGCATTCAAAGGAAACATTGTAGTGGAGATGGGACATAAGAAGAAATGTAAGGTGGAGACCCAACGCTCACGTATCCACTACCACCCCTGTGAGAACGAACACTGGTGTTAAGACCGGGTGAAGGAAGTGAAAATCATCCCACAAATGGAGTAGAGGGTGGAATATGACCACTCTTGAATCTATGAGCAAGGTAAGGGGTTGTGGTGCCCCCTAGTCCAACACCAATGTCCACATTAGGACCTAGAGCGGGTGATGAGATACTAGTAGTGATATCAAGCATGCCAAACATAAAAGGACCAGAACTCAGGAGAGAATAAATATTCTCAAGTAACCGTGATCTCTAAAGCCAACTAGCACACAAAGAGCACACCCCTAAGAAAATCTAATTCAAATGCAAACAAGCCAAGAAGGAGGATAAATGATCTCTCGAATGTAACAGGTATGTCTTGCCTAGGAGAGGCCTGAAACTCCCATACACTACAAGTGGAGGTGTGTAACCAATTATAGTTTCCCTCAACTTCAACGCGTAAAGCGACTGTGATGTTTGACCCTTACCTGGCCAGGATAATCACATAATAACCTCTACAAGTACCCTCTGCGATACCTAGGTAAGGAAAGTAAGGTCACCCCAATACAACCAATGCTCAGGAGGACAGTCACATGAAGGATCTACTATATGGGTAGGGTAACAAATCCCAAAGCTCGAAAGCACCAAAGGTACCTCAAAATCCCCCAGATATGAATAAGAGCTTGGAAATATCTCTGGCGCTGCACAGAGAGTTGCAAAGGGCTATCCCCACCAAAAATGTGTGCATTGCCTCATGCTTAACTCCTGCGTAAGAGGAGCCTCCTAATAACACTAATTATATCAAGGATTTCTCTTCTCACCTCAACAGACACCTAATTGTTTTGTTTTGTAGTCTTGGAAAAATTTACTCACGACACCTTATTCAAAGACTCTATAACCTAAGATTGTTGGTGCACCTCTATCAAATAAAAAGTGTAATCCATTTTAAGTTAAGCATTAATTTTAAGGGTTGTGATTACTCAATGGTAATGACCCCGCAACTAGCGATGTTATGACTCAGCAGTGAAATAAATATGCACACCTAACAAATGACGCCAAGCGCAATTTGTATTGAATATGAAAAAGGGGTATGCCACTGCATGAGATGCATAAAAATTCATTTCTTTCCAAATTCCAATGCAATCCTTCCTATATGAAATCCTAAACACAAATCTCATCCAAGATCCAATGCAAGTACCTCCTTAAATCCATATGTGGAATTCAAGTAAGAATGCAATTGTATAATTATTTTGTATTTTCAATATAAAAGAATGAAAATGCAATAAAAGTCACTAAAATTCTCAGTTTCTGCAGCAAGTAGAAAACACAAGCCAAGTAAGACACTGAGACCAAAAGAATAATGCACTAATGGAAAAACAAAAAGGAGATAAATCAATTAGGAAAAATTTTCAAATAAAGAAAATTAACAAAAAATGGGTTTCTGGTCGCAAATGGAGCAGTCAACAGACAATATAGGAACCCAAGAACTCAACCACACTCACAACCCACTCAAAAACTTCCCACATTAAGAACTCAACCAATAGGGAGGATGTACGTGACTAGGAAGTGTACTTCCCACATATATACGTGAATGTATAGTCTCTGACCCACGTATACAGAGAAGAAGGTGGTAAAAAGTACGCCAAGGGTCAAACCACTCTAGGGGACCGTCAATGGATGAACATACTACAAAATGCAGCACATAAACAGGGAGAAACATAGAGAAAATCAAGAAAATCATGCACCCAAACCCCACCAAAAGGAAATCCCTAGTGGAGTCGCCAATTCTATTACGGGGAAGACTTCCTATGGCTTGGGGTAGAGCACCAGAAATCAATCCATTTCCATATGCAATAGAGATAAACAAGGCTAACACTAAGGGATGAAGAACGTACCTTATTCTAGATGGTTGTAGTAGATCCTCATTGAGCTTTCAAACACACTTGCGCCTACATTCCATTCTCAACAACAACGAAATAGACAAGCATGATAGATATTAAGTGTTAAGCCTACTCTAGCATATATAAATCCAATATGTATGAATCAAACCAACTACATCCATGGACAAGAATATTCATAGTTACACACATACAATGGACGAGAAATGGATATTTCTATTAATTATATACAAAGATACAAGTGATAACCTCTATCGACACCTCATCAAAATCGAGAGACAGAGTCCTCCACTTGTGCCTCCACCATTTCAATCCTCCATATCAATGGAAAGCTCACAAGACAATGGAAAGCTTTGGAAGAGCATCAATGGCTTCTCAAAAGGACAAAGGGATGCAGACTCAAGCATGTATGAATGGGGCACAAATCCACTATAGTTTCCTTGCCCTCATAATTCCCCCCCCTCTAATGCATCCAAGTAGCTGAATTTATAGCCCTTCAATGGGAAGTGAAGGGTTGAGTTGGAGCGTTTCCAGGCATATGGAAGGCCAATAGTCAAGTTATTCGTGACTCATTGAGGAAAACTTAAAATATTTTATTTTTGGGCATATTTCCCGATGTACGCGGGTCATAGTGGAGCAAGATACGTGTACATCTGGTCTATAAGCTGGTGACCCGCGTATACCAATAAATAAGACTTTTTTAAGGGATTTCTTGGATCATCAAAGTTTATTTTGATCAAAGGCGGTCCAAAGAGTCTACATATGGACATGGAAGGCCACTTAAAAACATGATCTACCAAGTGTGGTAAAATCAGTTATAACAACTACCACCATTCTAGATGATTTTGTTTTACAGTTTGTTTTGTTTCATTCATTTAACATAATTTGAGTTAACTATATCACTGTGTTTATTGCCATATATTTTTGTATGTGAATATATATGTGCTCTTTCATTTCATTCTCACGTATATATGGATCAGTGGTATTAGAGATTTCTTCTCTTGTGGTTTCTCATTGCATGTCCTGGCCCAATGAGATCTGAATAATGATATTTGGGTCTCGAACTAGTTGAGCTTGGGGAAAATACCTCTCGTCGTCCCAAGCAGCCTCACATGGTGGGAGAAGAAAAGAGATATGACGGATCAGGAGATCCTATTAAAATGATGCTCTAGGATCCCTTGCATTACAGAGGAACAAGAAGATGGATAACTTCACCCAGATCCTTGGAAGAATGATGACGGTGATAGACACACCTTCAATGAGAATTCATTTTGGGGGTGTGATTCCATTCAAGGTACAAGTTAACTTTGACATCCCCTTATTTGAAGGAAATCTAGATGTAGATGCTTTGAAAAAATGGTTGAGTTTGTTATAGGGTTACTTCTCTATTCAAACATTTTCTGACAGTGAAAAGATCACCTTCATACTCCTTAAGTCCCCCCCATGTCAAAGACTGGTGGGACGGGTAGTGCGAGAGGCATGCAGGGGATGAATACGAGATATTCAATACAAAACCCACTTAGGAATCTTTTGTTGATGCCGTCAAAGAGAAATTCTACCCTGTCGAAAACTATGATGACCAATACACCCGGTGGACAATATTGCACCGGGAAAGAGACCAAATAGTGTCAGATTATACCAATATATTCCATACCCTGCTCTCAAATTTGGGTATTAGATATTCTGAACAACACTTGTTTCTAAAGTAGCATAGTCGCTTGCACATGTACATTCAGTCAGAGATGGATTTCTTAGACATATCCTCACTAGAAGCAACTTACCAATATGCCGTCAAGATCAAGCAAAAATTTAAGAAAAATAATAAGCGATATTTTGGGTCTGCAAATCACTAGCATAAGCTGGGAAAAAGTGGCCCTAATTCACAACCCAAACGACAAAGAAAGGATGGCCAATGTCCCGACAACTAGTCCAATTCACATGCAAAGAAGGGTAATGAGTAATCGAAGAAGGATACTGAAAAGTGGTGTGAGTTCCAAAAAATCCCTTGGCACAACACTAATGAATGCCGGTCAAAAAAATCATTGTAGGTTGAGACAAAATTGTTGGATCCAGAATCTGACTTAGACATTGATGCAGAGAAAGAAAGGGGTAAGCAAATCATTGATGCAGAGCCTAGTTTCACCATCGCAACTACAAATATCCAACCAAAAGAGTTAGAGGAGCTAGAGGAAGGGGAGTTCCTCTTCCATTCGCAACTATGGGTGCATGGGACTCTGCTACATTTCATTGTTAAAAATGGTAGCAAGAAGAACCTCTTCTCAGTCGAGGTATTCAAAATATTGAATCTTCTTATGGTTCCACATCCCCAACCCTACAACATTGGTTGGTTGAGAAATGGATGAAACATCCACATCAGTTAACAGTTTCGCCTCTCCTATCACATCAACTCCTTCAAAGATGAGGTAATGTGTGATGTTGCCCCACTTGAAATTTTTGATGTTCTTTTAGGACAACCATATATGTGGAAACATCATGCTATGTATGAGTCTAGACACCGTAGTGTCATTATTACTTTGGGAAAGAAACTCTACAAGATACCAGAGACACTTTCTGCTACTGTAGTGTCTCTCATCACAACAAAGCAGTGCAGGAAGGTAATATCCTAGAAAAGAAAATTCGTACTCTTCATGGTTCATTCTGAGGGTGAACAAAAGATCACAATAACATCCACTTTCTCCACACATAACCCCTCTATGCAACAGAAACAATTGGGCAAGATCATGGAAGTATACAAAGACATATTCACCACACATGTCAAGGTTCTAGTACATTGTCAAGTTAAGCATTCCATTGATTTGATCCCTAGTGCGCCTTTACCTAATGGGCTAGTATACATGTGTTCCCTCATGGAGAATGAAGAAATAAAACACTAGATTCAAGAGTTAATCCAAAAGGGGTGCATTCGACCCAACTATTCATCTTGTGGGGGGGCAATTGTGTTGGTCAGCAGAAAGATAGGACATGGCGACTTTGTATTGACTACCAATCCCTAAACAAGATCATAGTCTGGAATCAATATCCCATTCCTTGGATCGATGACCTCCTTCACCAGCTCAAGGGGGATAAGTATTTCATCAAGATTGACCTGAAGTCCAACTATCATCAAGTGCTAATTGAGCAGACCAATGTTTGGAATACTGCCTTCAAATATCGGGAAGGCCTTTTTGAGTGGTTGGTCATGCCTTTTGGCTTGACTAATGCTCCAACAACCTTCATGAGGATTATGGATTCCATTCTATGACCATTCACCAATTTCTTTGTGGTCATATGTATAGATGATATCTTCATCTACAACAGAACATGGGCAGAACATTTACAACATTTCTACTAGGTCTTCAACACCTTGTGATAACACACATTATATGCCAATCTAGAGAAGTGCTCATTTAGCATGGAAAGGGTTTAGTATTTGGGATACATTGTGGATGAACAGGGTGTTCATGTAGATTCGGTCAAGATCCAAGCCATTCGTGATTGGCCGACCCCGACGACTTTCACATAGCTTTGCAACTTTTTAGGCCTTGCAAAATTCTATCGCTGATTTGTGTTGGGCTTCTCTAATATTGCTTGGTCCATTAGCTAGGTGACCAAAGGTGGATATAAGGACAAGTTCATATGGTTAAAGCCACAACAACATGCATTTGAGGAGCTGAAACAACACATATGCTCGACTCCCATCCTCACCTTACCAGATCTGCAACAACACTTTGATATCAAGACAGATGCTTTGGACTACGTCGTTGGTGTAGTCCTCACTCAACATAGCCATCCAGTGGCATATCACAGTGAGACACTTTCCGATATAGTTTGCAAGTACCCCACCTATGACAAGGAAATGTACTCCATTCTCCAATCCTGCCAACAATAGAAGCATTTCATCCTTGGAAAATAAACATTCATGCACATTGATCACAAGCCCTTGCAGTTCATGCAAACCCAAGGAAAGTTACAGAATGATCGCCAATAGAAGTGGTCCACTTACTTGCAGCAATTCCACCTGAACATTAAATATAAGAAGGGTAGCACCAATTAAGTCGTCGATTGCCTCAGTTGACCTCCAGTAGCAGCATTAACCATGATGCTCAACTCTTGTGGCCACAAGACCTCTAGGTGGCCTCAACTATATGAAAATGATCCTGATTTCACTCCCATCTATCAACCCTTGTGTGCAAGTACTATAGTAGCACACTTTTATCTTTAGGAAGGATTGTTATGCCATTTGGGCCATCTCTATGTTGCTTCAAGCAAGCATGCAAAGATGATTTGAGAAGCGCATTACAATCGGGTGGCATGGCACTTTGGCATTGAGAAGACAGTGGCATTCTTGCAGAAGTATTTTTATTGGCCTAGAATCCGAAAAGACATCGATCGATATTTTAGATCCTGCACTTCCCGCGCCATCACGAAACCAGTTGTAAAAAATAAAGGGTTGTACACCCTGCAGTAGGGCTTTCTCCTTTGCTATAGGCAGGAACAACTCCCTTCCGTCTATAGGACGGAAGGGTAGGGTTCCTGTGAGGATGGAATGAAAATGAAAGAAAACCCTGCAGACAAGGTTAGGGCCAAGCTCCAAAACCCTGCACAACACTATTAGCAAACAAAGGAACTACAAGCAACCAATGGAATCCTGCACCAAAACATTAGCAATAAACCTACAAGCAAAAGATATTAGAAATCTACAATAAAAATGACAAAAAACATAGGTATCCCTTCTATGGGTGGAAATGGGCCACCATGACCTAGCTTTGGAAGCACCTCTCAAACGGAATGGGAGCTTTGGCTCAATGGAGGAATGGAGGAGAGGGAGGGTGAATGACTTGAGAGGCAAAGGGCTTCAAGGCATTCACACGGGAAACATAATGATAGAGAGATGAGAAGTGATTTGAGAGTGACCCCCACCCCTCTATTTATACTTTTTCTCGAGATTTTTAGGGTTTTAAGCCCTTGGTTGGGGCTTTAGCCCCTTTTTTGGGCTTTTAGCCCCTTTCGCCCAATCCTTAGCTCCTTTGGGGGTTTTAAGCTTCTTTGAGGGGTTTTATCCCCTTTTTGGAGGTTTTAGCCCCTATGAGAGCTATTTTGGCTCTTTTTACTGGTTTTTCAACCCTTGAAGGATTCAGATGCCCATGCCAAAGCAGGAGGGAATTAGAAAAAAATAATTTTGCAACTGAGGTATTCCACCAAGGTGTTCCAATAGTGGTTTCGGATACGCCATAGCTATGAAATAGATGACAAGGGCTCCAATAAAATAAGGGAATCCATTTGGAGCCATTATCATTATTGTTATAAATTGGAGTCGTTATCATTATTGTTATATTTTGAGTGCTCCAATAAAATAAGGGAATCCATTTGGAGCCATTATCATTATTGTTATATTTTGATTGCTCCAATAAAATAAGGGAATCCATTTGAATTATGGATCCAATAATGATAATGG
Organism: Pseudotsuga menziesii; assembly: GCA_001517045.1. Lineage (NCBI taxonomy): Eukaryota > Viridiplantae > Streptophyta > Pinopsida > Pinales > Pinaceae > Pseudotsuga > Pseudotsuga menziesii. The sequence continues at coordinate 218,433 of LPNX010196267.1, forward strand.
CTCCAATAAATTAAGGGAATCCATTTGGATAATGCTATATGGATAGGGAGTTGATAAAGTTATTGTTGAGGGTAACTCTATCAATTACCGACACTTATTAATGAAACAAAATTAAGAAACCAAATATAGACTTAAGCATAAGTACTTATATGAAGTATTGCGTCTACACTTGGATTGAGAGCTTTGTCAAGATATCACATCTAGTTATCCCCTACATTGTTTATATACCTTTTAAGTAATTATTTTCTAAGTTATAGTATAATAATATATAAGGATTTTTATTTTTGTATGTGATTGTGTAGAGGTTTTATAATGAGAAAGTGGGAGTATATTAATGAGTTGGAAGTTGAAGATCCAGAAGATATGGTAGAGTTTTCCACTGAAGATTTGACATGGATAGAAATATGGGGGGAGCAAGCTGCATTTATTCCATACTGTAGACGTCAATACTTTATTAAAGGAGAGAAAGCGAGAGAAACTGCCCCTACTCAATTTGTTGTTCATACTCAATGAACTTGAAAAGTCGAGGAGATCGAAAAATTTCAATTTGACACATATTTGGAGTATGCTATGTGAGTCTTTATAGTTACTCATATTTGATTGTGTGAAACATGCTTATATACCTTTTTAATTTATCATTCGAGTTAATCGATAAAAAACATGCATCTATATTTTTAATCTATTGTAAATATATATGATAGGTATTGTTGTGCATATGGTCTGGAGTCCACTCATAAAGTACAGGATGATAGGATTGCAATGAATGGACTTAAAACTGCAATGAAGAAATGTAGTTTGCGACAAAGCATTAAAGTTCGTTGCTAGTGCCACTTCATTATACATCGACTCTGCCTTAGATACATATACATCATGTAGGCATATTGATAAATCTAGTGTTGTGTGTCATGTGAAGGATGCAGTTGGTAGGCCTCAAACTTTCAATTATGCACCACATTTAATGAATAATATGTGAGCCAATGTAAAACATATGGTTGAAGTTGGTTTTAATGTCACAATGATATGGGATAAATTAATTCATGATGTGGAACATGAAGCTGGACAATTGTTCACAAGGATAGCTCGAGATGCCTTGGAAACAAGACAAGATATTTTAAACATGTACAATGATATAAAAAGACAAGAATATGTGAAGGACCAAAGTGATCCAAATAGTGTGGAAGAATATGTGAAGGACCAAAGTGATCCAAATAGTGTGGATTGTTGGTACAATCAGTTTTTAGATAAGTTTTTTTTCTACCAAAAACAAGATGTTATGCAAAACATTCCATTTATCATTGGTATACAAGCAAGTTGGATGCGAACAATGATGGTGAAATACTCAACAATAATGTTATATCCATGGAATCTACATTCAACACGAACAAATATGGGGTGAGTACGAATTTCTCATGGATATCATATAATTATATTTATTAAAATGATTTCCTATGTGTGAACTTTAAATATAATTATGTGTTGTTTGGAATGCAGTACCAACTTTATACGCTGATGGTTTTCAACATGCACCATAATGGTGTCCCAATAGCTTGGGCTATTTCATCACGTAATACTACTAAGTATTTTAAAAAATGGTCATCAACATTATTTGATATCGGAATGAAAGAACGTCCAGATTGATAAGTTCATGCTTTTATTACAGATCATGTTGCAGTTGAGATTGAGGATTTAAGGTGATTTTCTCAAATATTTTCATAAGGGATGGGGAGAAATGAATAACGTTTCAGTACGTATATACATCTATTAATCTCTTTTAGTACAATGCCATTACAAGTGTTTAACTAAATCATCAATATTATTATGCATCTGGCATGTTCGTCGTGCATGGATGAAGAATGCTTTAAGCAAAGTTACTGGAAAGGAAAATAGAGTCTCAATTTTTCGTGCTCTAGGAGAAATAATGCATTCATGTAAGGATGATAGTTCAGTACAAAAAACAGTCGCAAAGATCCTGGGAGAATTCCAAGCTCAAGAAAAGTTTTTGGGGTATTTCAAAACCACCTGGCTAGACAACAACAAAATTTGCAATCATTTTTTTTAGCTATGTCATGATTATATTCTAATTCTCTATTACATTATTTTTAGTCATTTATTTGTGTCTAACCCCCTTCATTTTCCAAATATATTGTGGGTGAAATATTATAGAAAGTTTCCACATTCAAATCAAGACACAAATAATGCGATTGAGTCGTACCATAGGTACCTCAAGAAAAGGTACCTTGATGAGAAGAACAATGCATGCCACAGGCAGGTTTACTGGTGCATTCATGTGTTGTTGGAAAATGTGGAACCTTATTACATTCACATGCAATATTTAAAGGAAGTTGGTATTATACGACGTAGAAAATCCCGTGAACAACTGACTAGAAGTGAGTGCAGAGCAAATAAAATCCTAGATGAAGATTGCGTATGTGATGAAAATAATAACAACGAATATTGGGTCCATAGCCAAAATAATAATACTTGTGATACGTGGTATAAACTCATATATAAAAGTTCTGATTTTTTTTCTATAGTTGTGATTGGGCTTTGAATGACAATGTTTGTAAACATGTAACAAAGGTTGGCATGGTGGTAGGAAAAAGTGTTTCTAGTGAGCATGTATCATCAAATGTTTCTAGTGTTATCATCGAGAGGCCTATACTTCTAGTTGATTTAAATGAACCAATTGTTTTAAGCCCATAAATCCAAGCAGAGCTTCATCCAAGCTTTGAATCTCATGATTGTAATTTCTCAAATCATGTTGATTTCCCAACTACAGGACGAGAAAATGACATGTCTGAGACCGATAAAATGAGATTTCTTATGTCATCAACTCATCAAACACTTAGGGGTTTGTTAAATATAGCACCTACAAGTTTGGACCATGCACGTAGACTTAACACCCAGTGTCAAGTGTAGGTGAAGAGTGTAATAAAATATTTGATTGTACTATAACTACATCTAAGAAAACATAGACATCATATATTTTTGAGCCCGCTCAATAAAAAAAGACAACATGGTCAAGAACTGCATTCAACAAAAGATGCAATAGAATTTCAAAGGGTTGGACGAGTTCGCAGAAAAAGGAAAAACATGGATGAGAAAAAGGAGATTTCTTCGCGAAAACAAAGAAATGTTGAGCATAGATCAGATATAGTGCAATCTTGTGTTCCATACAATAAAGGTATTTCAATATGATAGTAAATTTTAATTCATTTGAAATAAGGTATATGAATAAACCTAATACATACATCTAATTATTTTGGTGATTATTGTTACAGTTGAGGGATCCACGTCTCAATCTATTTAAAGTTGTTGGCTTCGATTATTTAATGACAGTGTTGTCGAGGCTAGCTCATTGTTGGTTGGCAATTTAACACCGGAATTAGTAATGAATAATACATTCAACCCACTACCACAGAGAAACAACACTAGAATTAGTAGCTCATTGTTGGTTGATACAACAACATCAAAATTAGAAGTCAATGATACATTCAATCTATGACAATGGAGACCATCGCCAAGTATAGCTATTGCAGATAAATTTTTGGTACCAACATAATCAAAGACAAGTCCAACAATGCCATTAATTCCAGACTTGAATATATGACATGATTTGTTCGAAGGTCAACATCTTTGACAAAAGATAAATAGTTGTAAAATATTTTATAGGTTCAACACAATTTTTCGATCAATTATGTATAAGTTTCAAAACACTATGGCATTCAAAATCCTACACTTCTTAATCAACTTCTTCATGAAATTTGACAAGGCTTCTTTATGTCCTAAAGATGATTTATTTTCGCAATATATTGATAGTTACCAAATGTTTGGTTGCATAGTGTAGTACTGCATGTTCTTTTCATATTGTGAGATCAATTATATTTTTTATTATCTAATGATTTAGTACATGTGAGTTTTAGATTTGATGTTTTTTTTTTACTCCTCTATATGAAGTGGGGCCAACTTATAATACATGTGTGAAGCTTAGGGGAGAAACATATATAATAAGGAAACATGATATGTTCAATATAATGGGTTGATGATTGGCGTTCATCATGTTTACCTAGGATATATTGAAATTTCATTAAAGATATCCCCAGTGCATGTGCGTTGGGTTTGAGTGCGATGATGGTTGCTGCATAAAGGGCCATGCCCTCATGCGTGCTGATGCGTATTGGTTTACGGATGGAGCATGATGGTGCTATGTGCAATGATGGTCGCCTCTTGATTGGCCCGGCCCATCTGAAACCCGAAGTCGCATTCTGTAAACCGGTTACCTTGGGATGCCCCTGCAACAGGTGCATTAAACACTCTGCTACGGGGTGCATATTGGTTGTTGTAATCTACTCTATCTCTAGCTCCACTGTATATAAATGTAATGCAATTACCTTCTTTAAATGTACAAGATGCTTGTCGACACTACATCTATATGGTGGGAAACGGTCTTCATTATCGTACAAGTGTTACTAGAGAGGGCTTTGTCTGCTTTTTCCCATGAGGTCGCTTTAGTTGGGATTTTATGTTCATCGAAAATTGATGTGGACTTCGACTTTGAACTCGCAGATTCTTCCATTTTACTTCTTAATCGAATGTTATATACATCCATGCTAGGGAATTGCTTCTAACGTTAGAATAGAAAACGTACTATCAAAGGCACAACATTTCATCAATCTGTTTGATTTTAATTCACTTTTACAACGAAATTGGCGTATGAAAAGGTATTTTGTGGAAGCTCCGTTCCTTTTTAGGAATGTGGGGAAATTTTGAAATACCAACCATACCATGACACCATGTCTTGATTAAGTTGAAATGATCCCATACTCTCAAGTTTATGAATTCATTTAGCAATTTGAGAAATAAGATATTTGTGGGACAGAGTGAAATTTCCATTATTATTGTGTGCAACTCAGTGTAACACTCAATATTTATAGTAACATAAATCCTTTTAAAGTGCTCATGATCAATATAACATGAAAGATGCCCCTCCATTAACGTTGACTCGAGGCCAAAGATAGTGAACAACTGAGTGGTATTAAGTCCCTCAAACATGGTTGTTAATCTAATCCACATATGACATTGATATGCCAATATAGGGAGAGTATTAGAGTTGGTGCGTCAAGTTGCACTATAAGTTTGGTCGTTGTAGATTTCATTTTGAGCATAAATGATACATACAATGCAATTGAAAATGGGTATATGGATGTACAGAATTAGGAGGAAGTTAAACGTGTAGTTTAATTAGTGATAAATTTAAGACTAATAAAACTTTAGCTATATAGATTTACAAATTTGAAGGCAAGGATAGAGTTTTGAAGTGATTCTTATTTTACAGGTTTTGAAATGGCAAAACGTTTCATTTCATCACTCTTATGTAAGGAAAATTAAGTCACTTCAAAATATCCTTGATATTAAATGCTAAGTACGTCACTTCAAATAATCTTTTGGTATTAAATGTTTATGAGTATACGCTTTTAACCTGTTTTAGCTAACTAAGAATATTAATATTAAATTAACATACTATAAAAATGATCAAATTACATATCACTTAAAACGTTATCTTTTAAATAGAAAAAATAACTATAAAATCTAAATGAATAAAGTTTATCAATTAAACTAAATTAAATGAGTAACCTAACCATTATTCAATTAAAAAACACTAGTTTGTCAATTAAATTAGTAGCCTAACCATTATTCAAAAAAGTTTATTTGCAAGGGAAAAACACTCAATTTCGGTTTTTCAAATTATCTACCAATTGTATTACTCCCATGCCAAACCCTTGCCTTGTTGTGGCAATAAACTAAGTCTCATATCTCGTTGTTTGATATCACACTTGGGAAAGCCCCTTGCCAAGCGGATAGAATATAATGGTGAATGACTGTTTCATCTCCCGGCATATACTTATCATGCAAACTAAAAATAAAATAATGTTATATACATATCATGTAAGCTAAAAATAATGTAAACTAAAAATAGAATAATGTTGCTAACATATGCATATCATGTAAACAAAAATAAAATAATGCTGTCAGCATATGCACAAAGCAAAGTAAAAATAAAATATAGTTGTTGGTAAATATTCCCGTTTAACTTAACTAAATGTTTTCAACTTAAATGTTTTCAAAACTACTATTCTAGATTCAGTTCTTCACCTATGCCAGTTCAGACATAACTATAAACTTATATTTTGAACCAATTTTAATTATTTTTGGGTTTCAAATGCACCCATTTCCATGAAAATTTTGATAGAAGGACCATATGTTTACCTTAGTAATGGTTTTGTGTGCTCTTATGACACTATACTTGAAACCGATTCCTGTTGGAGACTATTCAAATTCTTTTTTAAAGTAAATTTATTTATTTCTTTCTTAATGTGAAAGTAATTTGGGTGGAAATTGAAATTTTCACATGAGGTTTTTAAAACATGGTTTTAATTTGAAATTATTATTAGCAAGTTAATGACAGATTTAGTGTTTGCCAGGTTAAATTTAGTTATGCTGAGACATATCATGTTAAATTATTTAATTTTATTAGTTTATAATTTTTACGCCGTAAGGCGTTTCTCTCTGAAGAAGTTCGGAAAACCACTGTTCAATTTCGTCTATGGAGCCAATGAGATGTGGACGCGTGTTTGGATTACGACGCGTGTTTGATTTTTTGTCTTTTGGTTTTAAGGCGGTCGTTGCCCTGCTCTGTCCTGCGATCTGCAAACCCTAAAGCGAGCTTCACTGTTGTTGTTTTGCTTGCACATAGCTGAGGCAGAGGCGGAGGCAAAGGAGAAGATAAACCACCTGCGCTTCTATTTCCAGAGTTTGGCAGTGACAATGCAAAGGGCCAACTGTTCCATAATTTCAGCAGCTGCAGGATTCACAAAAATAAGCGCCTCTACTGAGAATAATCCGGTCTCCCTCTTCCTTTCATCATTTTCAACTGTACATCATCGCCCATTCTCATCATTAGCGCTCCCATGGCTCCCATCATCATCGTCTCAGAACGAAGTGCTTCAATCCCCGTGGCCTTGGCAGGGTAAACGGCAGGGTAATAGCTACGACAGGGTTCGTCTCAGCAAGAGACGGACGGCGGCCGGTTCCACAAGGGAAAGCGGGTGTCCTCCGGTGCTCGAGCTCAGGATGAGATTAGGACAAGTCGGCGCCGATGTCGGAACCTGCGTGGGCGGAATTGTGCAGAATGTCGTGCAGAACTTTCCTCGTCCTTTTCAGCACGATGACGATAAGGCTGTAATTCAACAGCCCGTGTCGGCGCTCACAGTGCCTGTAGATGTGGAGGGACCACAGATGGCCTCCACGTAAGAAGAAAATACGGAGCAACCAGAGATGGCTTCCATGGAAGAAGAAAACATAGAGCTACCAGAGATGGCCTCCAAAGAAACAGAGGCAATGGTTGGAGTTTAGAACGAAGAAGGAAACAAGCTGCAGGCGAACTCTCATGGCCAAAGGCTCAAGCGGATTGATTCCTTAGATTTGGAGTCCAGTAGAGTTTCAGGAATGGCTCGTCATGGTTCGGTTAGTATTAATAATCATTTGCATATTGTATTGCAAGGCTTGGAGCTTTGAATTTCGGCTAATTAGGACTTTATAGAACGTTTTTCTTCTTCATGAATTTGAATTTGTGAGTTTAAGAAACTTATTAGGTTGGTCCGTATTGAAATTAATGTTAATTGAAACTGCAAAAATTCATGGTGGTGTTGACTTCGTTTAATCTGGGAGTGATTGTTCTGTTTTTTTCTTTTTCTTTGCAGAATCTGCTCACAATGGCCTCCATTCTCCAGTTGGCATTTCAGAGTATTGGGGTCGTTTACGGAGACATAGGAACTTCTCCCCTTTATGTGTTTGCTAGCACTTTTACAGATGGAATCCGTCATCTAGATGATGTTCTTGGTGCTCTGTCTCTCATAATTTACTCGCTCACGCTTTTGCCTCTTGTCAAATATGTGTTCATTGTGCTTTGGGCCAATGATAATGGCGATGGTATGTGTTTAATTTTATTCCAAAATTTTCTTACATTTTGCCTTCTGTTTTCGATTTATCAGATATTGTGGAGACTGATTAAAATTAAGTGGATGGCAGGTGGGACGTTTGCACTTTATTCTCTGATATGCCGCCATGCAAAAGTGAGCGTTGTCCCAAATCAACAAGTAGAGGACACAGAGCTTTTAACATATAGGCTTGCAATACCCAGCAAAGAGCTCAAAAGGGCTACGAGGATAAAAGAAGCTTTAGAAAAAAGTAATGTAGCTAAGAAGATTGCCACCATTATGTAAGAAGGAAAAAGTCATCAATTCTGAACTGAAATGGCTGGATGGCTTATGTCCATTAACACCAGAAGAGACTGCACTGGTTTTACAAGCACTTCATTTTGATAAAAGTATGCAGATTTATATTGCAGTTGGTTAAATATATGGTGGAGAAAGGAGGATGTCTACCCTATCGGCAGCTTATCCCAAAATGGTATGTTAAGTGATTAAAGGCGTCCTTGTCTTTTAATACTGTTGCAAGGTAGCCCTTCTTGGTACCTCCATGGTGATTGGAAATGGTGTCCTCACTCCTTGCATCTCAGGTCTTACTCCTTTCAAAAATCCAATTCCTAAAAATAGTGCTATACTTGGCAAATAAATACAATACAGACCATCTTCTACTAATTGATTCTGGATTTCAATGATAATGAAGGCTAATCTAATTCTTTATCTGCATGCAACAGTTCTATCAGCAATTCAAGGATTAAAGATTGTGGACAAATCACTCAGCCAGGGTAAGTACTCATCAAGCTCTTCGATGTATTTGTGTTAAAAATGGAAATGGTAATAATGGAGTTTAAATTTAAATTTGGGCTTGCAAAGGCGGTGGCTATGATTTGGGTTTGCCATATTGGCAGGGTTTTGAAGGGTTATGGCCCTCGAAGGCAATCTTGTGAGCCGCGCGATGACCAGAATGAATTCGACGACATACCTGATGAAGATGTCTTCACATTTCAGCCAAAGCCACCCAGCCATTTTCACAAACGGCAGGTGTGCATTCGGCCCTCATTAGCTCTAATGAAAGCTAGGTAATAAGCCAGTATTATATTCTTTTCTCAAAGGAGAAATTTCTGTATTTTAAAAAGGATTGAAATCTCAATCCTTAAGGTTGAGCTTCATTTACGATTTGATTTTGGTTTTGGTTTTAAACCGGTGAAATCAAAGGGTCAGGCGTCACTCTATGCCCAAAATTTGTGGTTCATGTTTGTTTCCAAATGTGGGCAAGAAAATTTCCACTGCACCCCCCGCCCCAAGTTGAGTTCATATGCTATCGTTTAGTTTTTACATTTATTGTAACATGTTATGGGGTTACAGGCTTACCCCAGACGGTTCCAAAGATGGAAATTAGCAGTCAGCCAAGCCTTGTAGTTGTATTATATGAAGTAAAATTTCAATTAGAACTAGAATGATAATGATTCTACAATGGATGATTAGATAGGAGGATTTCTACCTACTGAGTTGTAAGATATTTCATCTCTCTTTAAGTTTTAGCATATTTTTTTCATTTTCTGCAATTATTTTACCAAATCATAGATCTTGAATAAAGAATGCAAAGGAGTGTAAGAAATAGAAGTTAAACTAGTCAACAAAGTTATGACTGTATATTGCATGAATTATGATTCTACTGCATCTTCCTACGCGTCCTTGGTTGTTAATCTCAGACTTGAAACAACAATTTATCCCAATTCCAAGAAAATTTGTGCATAGAAACAACGGGAATCATCAAATTTTGGTTGTGATTCAGGGCTACTCTGGTTCTAATGCAATACAGGAATAGTCTTTTAGCATTCTGGGTAAGTTTAATAGCGTGAATGAACTTGAAAAGAGCAGTTATGGGCACATTGCTGCTACTCAAGCATATATTAACCAATTCTATGCAAGTTTGTGTGTTAAGCCAGAAGTCAATAGCCGTAAGCAGCAATTATGGGCAGTTGGTACGCCATAAAATAAGTGAAAACTAAATTTTTTGTGGATTTTGTTTTGCAAGCAAATGGTATGTCAAGTGACTTACCCGAATGTTGTCAGTAATGGCATCCAGACTTGCCTGAATGTTGTCGGTAATTGTATCGAAACTCTGGAAATACCAAGCATATTAAGATAACCAAAGTAACAAAGCATGGAGGCTCCGCCGCGTGTTGTTTGCTTTACCTACCACTATTGCGTGTTCGAAAAGCACAGCCTAGCGTGTTGCTTGATTTAACTCTTCCCATACCATTTATTCGATGAACCTCTTCCCATGCCTCTGTGCACTGAATTGTACCTCTTCCCATACCATTTATTCGATGAACCTCTTCCCATACCTGTGTGCAGAAGCTCGAGGACTGAATTGTACCTCTTCGGCCTCGCAGAGCTCTCTCACAATCCTCGCTTCAACCCCACATTTTCATTCAAGAAAACAAGCTCCAGATCAGCTCCAACGCCCGAGGATTGAGCTACAGGAGTCTGCTGATTGGGATGGAAAGTTTTCGAAGATTTAGGACGAGATCTTAACTGGCTTTGAACCTCAGACCAGCCGAATCTCAGGGCCTTCGAGTCATTTTAGCGGAATTTGAGCTACGGCGAGGGCATATAATCGAACCCTCCAACAAAATCGGTGCAAAGGCGGTGTCTTAGAGTACTTTTTGAAAATTTTGGATTTGGGCTTTTGCTTCCAACCTCGGACCAGCCGAAGCTCATGGCCTTCGAGTCATTTTAGCGGAATTTCAGCTACAGCGAGGGCATATAATCGAACCCTCCA
>LPNX010196267.1:238276-261778 GCA_001517045.1 Pseudotsuga menziesii
CAATAGTGGGGTTGGCACAGTGTACAGAGCTCAGGGATCTAAATGTTGGTGGGTGCTCTGAGTTAGAAGAGCTACCAAGCATGGCAACATTGGTATGTTTGCAGGAATTGACAGCAGAAAGATGTGTCAAGCTGAAGAGTATACAGGGATTGGCGTCGCTGACAAAGCTTCAATTCCTACATGTTAGCGGGTGCTCTCAGTTAGAAGAACTGCCTGGTATGGAAACACTGGTATCTTTGAGGGTGTTGCTGGCAGAAGGATGCTTGAAGCTAAAGAGCATACGGGGGTTGGCACAATGTAGAGAGCTTAGGTCTCTTTTGGTTAAAGGGTGCTCAGAGTTAGAAGAACTGCCAAGTATGGAAACATTGGTGTCTTTGAAGATGTTGCTGGCAGAAGGATGCGTGAAGCTGAAGAGCATAGTGGGGTTGGCACAAAGTACAGAGCTCAGGGATCTAGATGTTAGTGGGTGGTCTGAGTTAGAAGAGCTGCCAAGCATGAAAACATTGGTATCTTTAGAGGAGTTGCGCACAGAAAGATGTCTGAAGCTGAAGAGTATACAGGGGTTGGCGGAGTGTACAAAGCTTCGGCAGCTACATCTTGGTGAGTGCTCCGAGTTAGAAGAGTTACCAAGTATGGAAACATTGGTATCTTTGGAAACGTTGCTTGTAGAGAAATGTGTCAAATTGAAGACTATTCAGGGGTTGGTGGCGTTGACAAAGCTTCGATGCCTACAGGTTAGCGGGTGCTCTGAGTTACAAGAGCTACCAAGTATGGAAACATTGGTATCGTTGTAGGAGTTGTGTGCACACAGATGTGTGAAGCTGAAGATCATACGCGGTTTGGCGCAGTTGACAAAGCTTAGAGTACTATGTATTTTTGAGTGCTGTAATTTAGAAGAGCTGCCGAGTATGGAAACATTGGCATCTTTGGAGGTATTTTCCGCAAACGGATGTTTAAAGCTGAAGAGCACACCGGGGTTGGGGGAGTGCACAAAGCTTCGGAAGATAAATGTTTACGTCGTACGAGTGCTCCAAGTTGGAAGAGCTGCCAAGTATGGAAAGATTGGTAGCTTTGGAGGAGTTGTCCACATACAAATGTATGAAGCTGAAGAGCATACCGGGCTTGGCACAGTGTACAAAGCTCAGAAAGCTAAGAGTTAGCGACTGCTCCGAGTTAGAAGAGCTACCGAGTATGGAAACATTGGTATCTTTGGAGTACTTCTGCGCACACGGGTGTGTGAAGCTGAAGAGTATAAGGGGATCGGCGCAGGCGACAAAGCTTACAGTCCTATGTATTCACGGGTGCTTTGAGTTAGAAGAGCTACCAGGGATAGGAACATTGGTATCTTTGGAGGAGTTACGGTCAAACGAATGTGTGAAGCTGAAGAGCATACGGGGCTTGCAACAGTGTTCAAAGCTTAGGAAGCTAAATATCAGTGGGTGCACCGAGTTAGAGGAGATGCCAAGTATTAAAACATTGGTATCTTTGGAGGAGTTGCAGGTAGAGAGATGTGTGAAATTGAAGACTATACAGGGGTTGGCGCCGTTGACAAAGCTTAAAAACCTACTGGTGAGCGGGTGCTCTGAGTTAGAAGAGCTGCGAAATATGGAAACATTGGTATCTTTGGAGATGTTTCGAGCAGAGAGATGTGTGAAATTAAAGAATATACAGGGGTTCGGTGCGTTGACAAAGCTTCAAAACGTAGAGGTCAGCGGGTGCTCTGAGTTAGAAGTGCTGCCAAGTATGGAAACATTAGTATCTTTGAGGATGTTGAAGGCACAAGGATGCGTGAAACTGAAGAGCATAGTGGGGTTGGAACAGTGTACAGAGCTTAAGGTTCTAGATGTTAGTGACTGCTCCAAGTTAGAAGAGCTGCCAAGTTTGGAAACATTGGTATCTTTGGAGATCTTGTGCGTACACCACTGTGTAAAGCTGAAGAATTTACGAGGGTTGCGGCAGGCAACAAAGCTTATAACGCTATGTATTTATGGCTGCTCTGACTTAGAAGATTTGCCAAGTATTGAAACATTGGTATCTTTGGAGACTTTGCTGGTACACGGATGCGTGAAGCTGAAGAGCATAGAGGGGTTGGCACAGTGTACAGAGCTCAGGACTCTAAATGTTAGTTGGTGCCCTGAGTTAGAAAAGCTGCCAAGCATGGAAACATTGGTATCTCTGGAGGAGTTGCTCGCAGTAAGATGTGTGAAGCTGAAGAGTATACAAGGGTTGGCGCCGCTGACAAAGCTTCGAAGACTACAAGTTAGTGAGTGCTATGAGTTAGAAGAGCTGTTTGGTATGGAAACTTTGGTATCTTTGATGGTGTTGCAGGCAGAAGGATGCTTGAAGCTGAAGCGCATACGGGGGTTGGCACAGTGTAGAGAGCTTAAGGCTCTAATTGTTGAGGGGTGCTCTGAGTTAGAAGAACTGCCTAGTATGGAATTATTGGTATCTTTGGACATGTTGCTGTTAGAAGGATGCGTAAAGCTGAAAAGCATAGTGGGGTTGGCACAATGTACAAAGGTTAGGGCTCTAAATGTTAGTGGGTGCACTGAGTTAGAAGAGCTGCCATGTTTGGAAACATTGGTATCTTTGGAGGTGTTGCTAGCAGAAGGATGCGTGAAGCTGAAGAGCATAGTAGGGTTGGCACAGTGTACAGAGCTTAGGAAGCTAAATGTTAGTGGGTGCTCTGAGTTGGAAGAACTTAGTACGGAAAATTTGGTATCTTTGGAGGAGTTGCGTGCAGACATGTGTGTGAAGCTGAAGAGCATACGAGCGCTGGCTCCGCTGACAAAGCTTAGACTCCTATCTGTTATACTGTGCACTGAGTTAGAAGAGCTGCCATGTATGGAAACATGGGTATCTTTGATGGAGTTGTCAACAGCCGGATGTGTGAAGCTGAAGAGCATACCGGGGGTGGCACAATGTACAGAGCTGAGGAATCTAAATGTTAGTGGATGCTCTGAGTTGGAAGAGCTAAGTATGGAAAATTTGGTATCTTTGGAGGAGTTGCGTGCAGACATGTGTGTGAAGCTGAAAAGCATACGAGCGCTGGCTCCGCTGACAAAGCTTCGGCTCCTATCTGTCATACTGTGCACTGAGATAGAAGAGCTGCCATGTATGGAAACATGGGTATCTTTGATGGAGTTGTCAACAGTCAAATGTGTGAAGCTGAAGAACATACGAGGGTTGGGACAATGCACAGAGCTTAGGAAGCTAAATGTTATTGGGTGCTCTGAGTTAGAAGAGCTAAGCACGGAAAAATTGACATCTTTGGAGGAGTTGCATGCAGACATATGTATGAAGCTGAATAGCATACGGGCGTTGGCGCCGCTGACAAAGCTTCGAGTCCTTACTGTCGGTGGTTGCTCTGAGTTAAAAGAGCTGCCGAGTACAGAAACAATGGTATCTTTGGAGGTCTTGGTAGCAGACAATTGTGTGAAGCTAAATAGCATACGGGGAGGGTTATTGCAGTTGACAAAGCTGAAGTTGCTGCGTGTGACGGGCTGCTCCGAGTTAGAAGAGGTGGAAGGTGTTGAAGATTGTACATGGTTGGAGATGCTTGATGTCTCTAGATGTCCCAAATTACAGTGTCCGGTGTGGCAGCAGTGCAGCATCTGCGCCGAGTAGATGAAAAGCAAAGCCGAAGAAGCGGACACTCAATTGTAAAAGTTCTTCACAGTGAGGATTAAATTGAGCAAGGTCATGGCGTTGATAAATATTTATATAGATTTAAATCAAACCCAGTTCATTATAACAGAAAACAATTTGTTTTCGATGATTGGTCCACCATGAGTAGGAAATATGCTTTTTCAGCCCTTTGAAGTTTTGAAAAGCTGATATACAAATATTTTTTAACATGATACTTTAAAATGTAAAATAATTTTTATACTTTTATAATTTATAACTTTTTTTATTGGTCAAAGTGTGGAGAGATGGGAAGTAGATTTTAAGCATGCAAATGAATGTCATATTTTAAACTTTCGTTTGAATGAGGAAGCTCTACTGTTTCGCAACCTGCATAGCAACAACCATTTTTTAGTCTCTCTAAGCTTCCAAATTTGTGACATGGCTACAGAAATGCTTTGAAATGCTTTGCAATGGACATAAATTTTAGTCACTCTGAGTGTCTAAATTTGTAACATGGCTATATAGATGCTTTGCAATGTACCAAAAAAGAGAAAAAATTGATGTTCAGGATGGATGGATGCCACATTGAGGAAACTGACTCATGGAGGTGGAATGTTTATGAAGTAGTTTGGTCGATTGGATCTTAGGGAATGAAGTCACCAATTCATGCTCTATCTCTTGTTTAGCACAGTTAACTTCATACTGCAGCCTTCTAACATAAGATAAAATGGGCAAATCCAGAAGTCTAACACACACAAGGTACATTCATCCCAGAAGAAAATGAGCAAATTCAGAAGTCTAACACACATACGGATTGCAGTTATTTACATTTCTGGGGTTAAATCTAAAAACCAAACCAACGAGTGGGAAACAAACCGTTAACATCCATGAAGTAAGGTCATGATTTGAGAATTAGATCCTTGTTATTGAATAAAAACAGACAGAACCCTCAAGCATAAATAGCCACAAAGATTTCAATCTTTGGTTCCCAATGTTCACGAATCCAATCATTTAATAAAAACAGAAAGAACCCTCGCCCACAAGCATCAAGAGCCAAAAAGATTTGAATCTTTGGTTCCCAATGCTCTCATGAATCCAATCATCAACTGAACAAGGGCTAGGCCAGAAGCCTGTGAAATTTCCAACCAAACCTTGCTCATGCTCATGTAGTATGAGGGATTTTCTCCTTAGTTTAGAGGGTGAAAGATCTAGAGTAGTGAAAGATCTAACTTCGTCTACTCCCTTCACAAAATGACATTGACGAGTGACGAGGCTTCAAATTTTGAGAGGAAGCGACATTAACCAATTCAGAAAAATATGTTTTTGCTAAAACGACCTTCATTTGGACAGTTTCAACAAATACCTCTGTAATAAGCGAGATGAGCAACTTAGGGAACCCTGACCATGGGAATTCACCCTGCAAATAATACTTGTAGCTTGAAGATGACAACATACAACACCAACTCGCTATCTGGGGCATACACGATGGCTAGATAAAGCCCCATTCACACTGTGAATTCTTGACAGATAGCATTGTTCTTCTATTCGCCTAAGTATGTTAGTCTTTGGTTATTTTCTTCAACCTTTTATTATGTGTTACTTAAGTTATGCAATCCTTAAGTAGGTATTTTAGTACTGTTTGACGTTGAAATTCCCCAACAATGATAACCTATTTCTAAAAAGAATTGTAATATTCATATAAATAACTAGTCAAAAATGTCATTAATTGTTCTGGATGAATCAAGAATCCCTTTTTACTCACACTAAGTATAACTTTGGACAATCATTCATCGTCAAATATCTAGATTTCTTCCTTGAAAATCATGATATCTCTGGCACTTTTAATCTAAAACCTCTTCCAACGGTCTAATTATCCATCAACAACGAGATGAATCTCTTTTAACACTTCTAATATAAAACTTTCTTCCATCACTGAGGAAGAAAAACAACTTCCATCTGTCTAATTATCCATCAACAACTAACAACTAGATGAATCTCCTAATCATAAAACTAGGATGAGGTTAGAAACTTCCCTGGTTCAAAACTTACGTTTCATGCTTCGCTATTTGCACCACTTGTCTCCCCTTTTTTTTCTTTTTTCTTTTTTTTGGCAATTTTGATGCCCAAAACCCAATGTTGATGATTTTACCTTTCATATTACAAAGATTAGACATGTTAATACTAGTGACCTAACCAGATAATGAGAGATATCAAATAATATGCCTCTACCTTGATTGATTTAGCTAGAATGGATACACAAAAAATGGATGAACAACCTGCCTAATTTGAGAGACTCCTTAAGTGCCCACCTAAAGATGTTACTTTCCAAAGACACTTGACTAGATGATGCCACTCAATTGACCGGAGATCAAGGGTCTTTAGACACTTGACCAACAACATGCTTTCAACTTTTAGTTGCTCCATCAAGTAATTCAACATTGGGCTCTTTCATACATATGTTTAATGTTCATGCATTATATACTTTAGCCGAAGATTATACATGTTAATCCTAGAGACCTCGCTAGATAACGAGAGAAAAAAAAATATGCCACTACCTTGATTTTTTAAGCTAGAATGGAGATTCAAAAAATAGATCAACAACCTGCCTCATTTGAGAGCCTCCTTAAGAGCCCACCTAAAGATGTCACTTTCCAAAGATACTTGACCAAAGAATGTCACTCAATTGACTGGATATCAAGGGTCTTTAGACACTTAACCGACAACATATCATATCATAATTATTAAACATGCTAATACTAGAGCCCTGATGAGATAATGAGAGATATCACATAATTTGTCACTACTTTGATTGATTTAGCTAGAATGGATATTCAACAAATGGATTAACAACCTGCCTAATTTTAGAGCCTCCTTAAGAGCCCTCCTAAAGATGTTATTTTCTAAAGACACCTGTCCAGATGACCTTACTCAATTGACCGAATATCGAGGGGCTTTAGACACTTGACCAATGACCCGCTTTTAACTTTTAGGTGCTCCATCGAGTAATTTGACATTGGGATCTTTCATACTTATGTTTAATGTTCATGTGTATTCTTAATTGAAAGGACATATTTATATAGATTGCCACTTATTTTTCTCTAACATATGAAGGGGTTTCCTACATATATACATGTATTGACTATGAGACTCTTGGTTCTATAATTGTTGTCAAACCAGAAAATAATATCTATGATTTGAAATACATCAAATATTCTACAAAATTTGCACATTTCAAAAAAGAAAAGAAAAAGGAAACTATGGCATTACGTATTTTCTAAAATTGCTACTTTTTTTTCACAAACATGACCATGACATTGCATAGTGTAATGTAACCACCAATAATCATCCCATAAGAGTGCCATATATATATATATATATATATATATATATATAACTTTAAGCATTAAGTCTATTCAAGGATAATCACATATGTCCTTGTTGAGGGAAATATATGAAATATTGACTCTTGCTGCCATGAGGCATAATTGAGAAGCAATTGCCTTCATTTGATCAACTATTAATAAATATTGTATGACATCGGTTGGGAATTATTTTCATTCTTTTTCCAAGAGTGCTTTTGATTCTGTTATCCAACTTTTTGTACCATAAGTTGGGTTACCGGAGGAGCCGTCGGTTGACAGACTTGTTCAAAGTCTGATTCCAGTGTATCAGTTGATCTGTCTGCTTGTCTAGCCAATATTGGCTAGTCACTTTTTTATTTGAATAATTTTGACCATGGCCCCGCAGGGTTTGTAATAAAATGTGCTAGTAGGATATTTTTGGGTTGTTCGGTCTCCTGAGACGTAGAATCTCAAATAGGGTATTCCAAGGAGTATTTTTCCCCTGACAATTATGTTCTGCCTTCAGCCGAGTATAATTGATGAGGTTTTCTCCCGCTTCAAAGCTAGAATGCTCGATGTTGAATTCTGGAACTTGGGGGGTTATTAGAGCCCAACCGAATGTTATAAGCCTACTAGACATTATTTAGATAGATCATGGTCATGTCCTAAGTCATATGGACACATAAAATATTTTCGAATTTTTTTTTTTCGAACAGTGAAAAATTATTTTTTAATTTTTAATTACTTTTCCTAAGTTTTTCTGGTTAATTTTTCCATAAATTAAATGGAAAAAACCGGTTCGTGATCTAGACTCCGAATTCAGTGATTGAAGTCTCTAACCTTAAGCCAAAAATCATTCTTGATCAGCCAACCAATCAGAACCAACTTTCAGATCAACAATCGGACATATGTCTTTTTACTCAAAAAAGTCAGTTTTGAGTAAAAAATGATTTTGAGGAAAAAAATGATTTATAATAAAAAATGATTTTTATTAAAAAAAATGATTATTTTGGAGATAACTAAAACTCTCCAAATTAAACCAAATTCAGTCAAATAAAATGCTAAATGACATCTCATAGAACACTTATGATGATTGGAGTTATTATAACTTAGCTCCAGTCATCATTAAGAGAGTAATTAATTTATTATCAGTTATCAGACATGTCATCTCCAGCTAAAGATGAGATGGAGAGCTCTCATTGGTTCGGTGATTTGATTGAGGTGAATACTGAAGCTTACACCATCAGTAGGCTTCCTAGACCTAACAAAGTAGGTTTCCAGACCTAACAGGCAGCTTTCCCATGCAGCAGGGTTGGTTTTTTGGTTTTAAGGTTTTAGCACTCTCTCATTTGTTTAATAGAGGCTCTTTTAGCTCTATTGAGCATAGATCTTTATGTAAAGAACCTCTGGTGAATTACCGTAATGCTTGTTGCTTTTGTAACCATATGATAAATTTTAAGGTTTTGGAGGCATACATGGTGTGTGAATGTGGATCAATAATTGGCGAATGAGGTGAAATGTTTCAATGTTTGTCTTTTATTGCTTAGGATTGGATAATAGCTCATGCTTTAGAAGGCTTCTATAAGCACGTAAGATTGATCATTTGATGTTACAATTTGATCTTTTATGGTTTTGTTTCTATGAATTAAAGTAGCATCGATTATTCAGTTGTATGACATGCTCTTTATATTTTTATTTATCAAACATACATGATCTAATCCATTGTTTGCAAGTATTGAGTTGAAATTGTGCAGGTCATCTCATTGAAGCGAGTAGGAGTTTGAGCTTAGGTGTATCCTCTCCTCTCGAAGCCAAGGAAACTTCCAAATTTTCAAGATCCAAAAGAATCCAAACCCCATCAAAGTACCACAGGTTTGAGTGTTTCTTTCATATTATTCATCCCTCAAATTTTTATAAAATATTTATTTCCTTGGGATTAGGGCACGTTTTGGCTAAAGTGAACATTCTTTCACTTAGCCTTTGCCCCGGTTGGTTGCCCTGTTTCTTTTTTGCAGCCTTTTAGGCCTTCTTTTTGCAGCCATTTCTTCCCTTAGTTCGTTGTCCACTTTTCCCCACTTCTCACCCTTTTGGACAGCCCTTTTTTGCCTCCTCTTTCCACTTTTTGCAGCCCATTTCCATCCTCTTTTGGGGCCATCTTTTGGGTTGTACTTTCAGCCCTTTAGGCCTTTTATTTGCAGCCTTTCCTTCCTTTTGTTCGCTATCCACTTGTCCCCATTTTTCACCCTTTTGGACAGCTCTCTTTTGCCTCTTTGTTTCCACTTTTTGCAGCCCCTTTCCATCCTCTTCTTCAACCATCTTTTGGGCTATACTTTCAGCACGTTTTACCCTCATTTACAACCCTCTTTCTCTGATTTGCAGCCCTCTTTCTCTTTTAGTTTTCAGCCTTCTTTGACTTTTCTTTTATCCTCTTTTCACTCCCTTTCCCCCTCTCTTGCCTTGCCTTTCTCTTTCCTCTTATCTCCCTTCTTTTCGGTAAGCTTGGGTAGTTGTTTTTATCTAGTCTGTAGATTTATTTTCAAGTTATTTTTTATCAACTAATCCTATAACAAGTGTATGTCTAGAGCTCTTAGTATCAGGGAGGTGAAGGAGAGCCCAAAGGCCATAAGCAAGCAATGAGTGCAAAAGAACAAAAAGACTCTCTCCCTCTTCTCTCAATCCCCTTCTTTACCTGTTCTTCAAAGAAGCAAAGAACACATCATCATTGTAAAAAAAACTAATAAAAAGGGCTACTGGGAGCAAGTCTCCTTTATTTTATACTTCCCCCATTTGGGGGAAGGGTGTTGTGTCATTTTTCATGATTTTTTTAGTGTAGTTTCCTTTAAGCAATTAGCTTAGTTCTTTGCTTAGTATTAGTTTCCATTTTTGCTAATTGCTAGTTGTTCCTTAGTATAAACAATAATTGCTAGATTTATTATTGCATTTTGGTATCTTGTTATATAATTGTCAAATCATAAAAAGAACCAAAATCTCTTGAATCTCACCATAAGATGGATTAAGAGTGCTTTCTATCGGAGAGTTAAATTAACCACTTTCATCTTAATTGTTGTGCTTGTTTAATCAATTAATTATTTAATACTTTTGAACTTGCAAAAACACAAGTCAAGAGCACTCTCTATCGGAGAGCATCCTAGGCTTGCACAATCCCTGCATTAGCTGCATATAGATTAGCTAAGTTTCTTGAACCACTGTCATAAGACGGGGTCAAGAGCGCTCTCTGTCGGAGAGTCTAATTAATTGTTTTAATAAAATCTTCAACACACATACCCCTTTAATTAATTAACTCCATTCTCTCTTTGCCAAAGTATGCTCTGACCGATCCTAGATCGGAATACCGAGAAACGGCATTGGATCTTCAAACCCTACAAGAGTAATTTAATAACACTTAAACACCCTTAACCAATGCACCAGCGTTGTAGGGATTCTTCCAAAGTACTTCCTATTAGAGGCGTTGGAACCTCCTACTGTCTTAGATTCCCGGCTAGCTAGTCACTTGACAATATCAGCCTGGGATACTGGGCGGGCCCGACATGTCTTGAACGGAGGAAACTTAGAAGAGTCTCCCGGCTTTAACAAACCTTCGTTGACACCCTAATCAAGAGCATTCTTTAAAATTCTTAAAATCTACCAAGAGCACTTGCAAAACCTAATATTCACTAGATTAATTCCTAGACTTTATTTCACGCATTTACTTGACTCCATAAGGCACTGGTCCTTCATTATAATTGAGTAATCTTCTATCTTGATCAACTGTCTATGGTTTATTTTTGCTGATTATATCTGAATGCTTAAGTAAAGTCTGGAATATTTTGCTTATCTGTATGATCTCTTGTTAGCAACGTGGATTGCTCTGATTTACGTGTCACATTCATAAACTTAATCATTTCTAATCACAAGCAACTCCTAAACAACACACATCCACATCCAAAACATCTTAAAACTTAACTTAAACATTGAGCCATAGAAAACTCTTTGTTAGGGACTACCCCCCTTAGCTTCGTTAGGAGTTAGCATAAACGGAAAAGCTAGGAGTAGGTGACAGTACCTAGCTCTGTGCTTGCCCCCAAGGCCACACCTCTCTCACTTTCTCAATTGAAGAGACAACTTTCGAAAGATTTCTACTACTAGTGTGCAATCGGGGGACAACATCTTTTGGTGCCGTTGCCAGGGACAAATCTTTTTGTTCCTGGACGACCTTTGTTTCTTTTAGTTTTTTACCTTTTTATCATTTTTGGTAGATATTTAGTCCAATTACTCTCTGAAATTAGACTTAAATCCACCCAACGACTCCACTGTCAGTTAACACCTCAAGGTATTCTACTAGAAGAAACTTTGTAGGTTTGGTCGATTTCATCCCTGACCCCAAAAAGGTCTTAAGGAGGAGATTAAGCAAACTATCTTCTCGCAGGATCCTTGCAGAACTTGGATCTGAGTCTGTTTCAGACATCCACATTTTATTTCCTGAAAACACTAATACCACTGTTTCTAACATAATGGGCGAGTATTTTACTCAACTTGACTTTTCTCAGATAGCAGGTCAACCCCACCGTCTTCCAGACAAAGCTGTCGAGAAGCTCCCGACGTATATAGGCACTGATGCCATTACCTCTGCCATGCACCTCAGGAACTTTTCTAGGTGTATCAACGCTTATGTCAATGATCCAGTCAGCCAACATGATGATGTGTATATGAAGTTATTTTCTCTATCTCTAGATGGAAAGGCAGGCAACTGGTATAGCAATTTACCAGACAATTCCTTTAATAGTCTAGCAACTTTCAAAACTTCTTTCACCAACAAGTTCGGTGAAAAGAAAGAACCTCGGCATCAACTTGCGTCCTTGACCAACATAAAGAAGAAAGACACAGAAACAATAGACGAGTTCAATACTAGGTTCACGGAATTATCAAATGCCATCCCTACTGAGTATGCCCCAACTAAGCCAACCATCTTGGTCTATTACACTGAAGCACTTAGTGGCAAAATGCAGTACCAGCTCAGAGACAAGGAGTCTGCTAACTTGCTCCAGGCTCAGGAGATGGCAATCAAGATTGATCTGAACATGCAGTCATCTGGTGAATCTAACCTCCACAGTTATTCAAGGTCTTCAACTCCTTTGAAAATCAGTGAACCAAAAGACAAGGATCTTTTATCGGCTATGAAGGATGCCTATGAAAAACAAATGATGGAGATGAAGAAAAATATGGAGGAGGCAGAGCAGAAACACTTAGCACAGTTAAAAGAAATTCAAAATAGGGTGATCACAATGGAAAGAACTCAAACTCACTCCACTCCTATAACCTTTCCTGCCAAGCCAACTTGGCAAAGAAAGCCTCCCAACCATGAGCAGAGGCCTCCTCATTAGCTAGATGTCGCTAACATGGTTGAGCAGTATAAGCCATTTTGTAGGGCATATAAAGACCTTCATGAAGAATCTTCTTGTTATTATGCATGATATGTTCAGGATAATGGTTTTCCAGAGGGTTGTGGTCCTAAAGCATCATCAAGCAAGCCCGAGTACATAGACTGTGTAGATGACATGCATGATATTTCCGGAGAAAGTTGAAGAGAGTCAAAACAATATTCAAGAGAGCCTGAATACATTAACATAGTTAGACAGCTCCATCTTGTCACCGTAGAAACCCGGGGTCAAGTAGAAGATTATAGTTAGCAATTGGATGATCTCACTAAAAAATTTAGCACTAATCCTACTAATGAGCATAATGATGATAGTTTGGAAGGTTTACTACCTTGTGACCTTTTTTTCTGAAGAAGATGACTATGATCATGAGGAGGGATATAGAATTAGATGTGATACAAGTGAGGAAGAATCCCTTACATCTGAGATGGATGATAACTTTGAGACTTCAATTAAAAATCCAATCTTAGAAGTCTCATGTGATAAGATTCCTCCATGCACTCCACTGAATGACAAATATTTGGAAAGTTGGGTCCCTTGTGATATCTTTGAAACCCAGCTTTTTGAAGAAGATTGTTTGGAGCAAAATGAGAAGTGTAGACAGGGACTTGATACCAGTGGTGAGGCATCTCTCATATCCGACATAGATGGTGATGATGACTATTGGACTTTTATTGAAAATCCAACCTATGATACCTTTGAAAATATTTTTGAGAATCTCATCTATAATATGTCCAGCAAAGGGAGTTGTTATTTTGAGACTTATGAAAGTTATAAGGAAGAGCAGTCAGAGTTTTCATATGATCAGTCAAAATTGTATCCAAGTATCAGTAATAAGGATTTGAAAAGGCAGTGCAGTGATGAATCAGATGGGATTCAACTAGTTGAAGTTTTTTCTCAGCCATGGTCTTCACCTATAGATGTTCCTTATGTTTTGGAGCACCTTGGGGCTTATACAACGAGTTATTATTTGATAAGCCTTGATGACCAGCATGATGGAGTAGTCGACCTGCCGCATTATCCCGATTTATATATCAGCGCTATCCAGTCATGGATAGAAGCAGCCCGCGCGAGCATCTACCAGTGCGGGAAGAAGTTTGACGACATTATTCATGCCTATGATTCCCCATCCAGCCCGCCCATTTGTGGATCATCACGCAGGTTTGCATTTTCTGGAAATTGTGTCCTTACTTTGGCTGGTAACCAAAGACAAGGCAAAACCTTTTTATATTAATAAAATGCTTAGGTGGCTACACTGGATTTATGATTACACTTAACCTTTTGTGTGTATCATGCTTAGAGTAGGAAAATAGGCTCCTTAAAGTGAGCGTTTACTTTAGCATTTTCTTTATGTACTTAGAAATAAATAAATTTTTTAGTGAAGTTTTTTTTTTGAATAAAACAGCTTTTGGATCATTGACTCTTTTTCATAAAACTTATGCTACTAAGGTTTTCTTGTCAAGTTGAGATGTTTTTACAGGATATGGAAACCAGAGATTTTGGTGTTCTCGTATGCTATCCTTGCATAAGAGACTAGATCGAGCACACGTCCCACAGTTGGAGCCAGATGTTATCCAACTTTTTGTACCATAAGTTGGGTTACCTGAGGAGCCGTCGGTTGACAGACTTGTTCAAAGTCTGATTCCAGTGTATCAGTTGATCTGTATGCTTGTCTAGCCAATATTGGCTAGTCACTTTTTTATTTGAATAATTTTGACCATGGCCATGCGGGGTTTGTAATAAAATGTGCTAGTAGGATATTTTTGAGTGGTTCGGTCTCCTGAGACGTAGAATCTCAAATAGGGTATTTCAAGGAGTTTTTTGCCCCTGACAATTATGCTTTGCCTTCAGCCGAGTATAATTGACGAGGTTTTCTACCGCTTCCTCCAAATCTGGAATTCCTGATGTTGAATTCTGGGCCTTGGGGGGTTATTAGAGCCCAACTGAATGTTATAAGCCTACTAGACATTATTTAGATAGATCATGGTCATGTCCTAAGTCATCTGGACACAAAAAAAATTTGAAAAAATCTTTTCGAACAGTGAAAATTTATTTTTTAATTTTAATTACTTTTCCTAAGTTTTTTGGGTTATTTTTTCCATAAATTAAATGGAAAAAACCCATTCGTGATCCAGACTCCGAATTCAGTGATTGAAGGATCTAACCTTAAGCCAAAAATCATTCTTGATCAGCCAGCCAGTCAGAACAAACTTTCAGATTAACAATCAGACATATAATGCCTTTTTACTCAAAAAAGTCAGTTTTGAGTAAAAAAATGATTTTGAGTAAAAAAATTATTTTTATTAAAAAAATGATTATTTTGAAGAAAAGTAAAACTCTCTAAATTAATCCAAATTCAGTAAAATAAAAAGCTAAATGACATCTCATGGAACACTTATGATTATTGGAGTTGTCATAACTTAGCTTCAGTCATTATTAAGAGAGCAATTAATTTATTATCAATTATCAGACATGTCATCTCTAACTAAAGATGAGATGGAGAGCTCTCATTGGTCTGGTGATTTGATCGAGGTGAAGACTGAAGCTTACACCATCAGTAGGCTTCCCAGACTTAACAAAGTAGGTTTCCAGACCTAACAGGCAGCTTTTCCATGCAGCAGGGTTGGTTTTTTGGTTTTAGGGTTTTAGCACTCTCTCATTTGTTAAATAGGGGCTCTTTCAGCTCTATTGAGCATGGATTTTTGTGCAAAGAACCTCTGGTGAATTACTGTAATGCTTGTTGCTTTTGCAACCGTATAATAAATTTTAAGGCTTTGGAGGCATACATGGTGTGTGAATGTGGATGGATAATTGGCGAATGAGGTGAAATGTTTCAATTTTTGTCTTTTATTGCTTAGGATTGGATAATAACTCATGTTTTAGAAGGCTTCTATAAGCACGTAAGATTGATCATTTGATGTTACAATTTGATCTTTTATGGTTTTGTTTCTATGAATTAAAGTAGCATCGATTATTCAGTTGTATGACATACTCTTTATATTTTTATTTATTAAACATACATGATCTAATCCATTGTTTGCAAGTATTGAGTTGAAATTGTGCAGGTCATCTCATTGAAGCGAGTAGGAGTTTGAGCTCAGGTGCATTCTCTCCTCTCAAAGCTAAGGAAACTTCCAATTTTCAATATCTAAAAGAATCCAAACCCCATCAAAGTATCACAGGTTTGAGTGTTTCTTTCATATTATTCATCCTTCAAATTTTTATAAAATCTTTATTTCCTTAGGATTAGGGCACGTTTTGGCTAAAGTGAACATTCATTCACTTATCCTTTGCCTCGGTTGGTTGCCCTGTTTATTTTTTGCAGCCTTTTAGGCCTTCTTTTTGCAGCCATTCCTTCCCTTAGTTCGTTGTCCACTTTTCTCCACTTCTCACCCTTTTGGACAGCCCTCTTTTGCTTCCTCTTTCCACTTTTTGCAGCCCCTTTCCATCCTCTTTTTGGGCCATCTTTTGGGATGTATTTTCAGCCTTTTAGGACTTTTATTTGCAGCTTTTCGTTCATTTTGTTCGCTATCCACTTGTCCCCATTTTCACCCTTTTGGACAGCCCTCTTTTGCCTCTTTGTTTCCACTTTTTTCAGCCCCTTTCCATCCTCTTCTTCAACCATCTTTTAGGCTGTACTTTCAGCCTTTTTCACCCTCATTTACCGCCCTCTTTCTCTGATTTGCAGCCCTCTTTATCCTTTAGTTTCCAACCTTCTTTGACTTGCCTTTTGTCCTCTTTTCACTCCCTTTCCCCCTCTCTTGCCTTGCCTTTCTCTTTCCTCTTCTCTCCCTTCTTTTCGGTAAGCTTGGGTAGTTGTTTTTATCTAGTCTGTAGATTTATTTTCAAGTTATTTTTGATCAACTAATCCTATAACAAGGGTATGTCTAGAGCTCTTAGTTTCAGGCAGGTGAAGGAGAGCCCAAAGGCCACAAGCAAGCAAGGAGTGCAAAAGAACAAAAAGACTCTCTTCCTCTTCTCTCAATCTCCTTCTTTACCTATTCTTCCAAGAAGCAAAAAACATATGATCATTGTAAAAAAACTAATAAAAAGGGCTACTGGGAGCAAGTCTCCTTTCTTTTATACTTCCCCTATTTGGGGAAGGGTGTTGTATCATTTTTCATGATTTTTTAGTGTAGTTTCCTTTAAGCAATTAGCTTAATTCTTTGTTTAGTCTTAGTTTCCATTTTTGTTGATTGCTAGTTGTTTCTTAGTACAAACACTAATTGCTAGATTTATTATTGCATTTTGGTATTTTGTTATATGATTGTCAAATCATAAAAAGAACCAAAATCTCTTGAATCTCACTGTAAGGTGGATCAAGAGTGCTCTTTGTCGAAGAGTTTAATCAACCACTTTCATCTTAATTGTTGTGCTTGTTTAATCAATTAATTATTTAAGACTCTTGAACTTGCAAAAACACAAGTCAAGAGCACTCTCTATCGGAGAGCATCCTAGGCTTACACAATCCCTTCATTAGTTGCATATAGATTAGCTAAGTCTCTTGAACCACTGTCATAAGACGGGGTCAAGAGCACTCTCTGTCGGAGAGTCTAATTAATTGTTTTAATAAAATTTTCAACACACATACCCCTTTAATTAATTAACTCCCTTCCCTCCTTGCCGGAGTATGCTTTGACCGATCCTAGATCGGAATACCCAGAAACGACATTGGATCTTCAAACCCTACAAGAGTAATTTAATAACACTTAAACACCCTTAACCAATGCACCGGCATTGTATGGATCCTTCCAAAGTAATTCCTATTAGAGGCGCCAGAACCTCCCGCTGTCTTAGATTCTCGGCTAGTTGGTCACTTGACAATATCAGCCTGGGATATTGGGCGGGCCTGACATGTCTTGAACGGAGAAAACTTAGAAGAGTTTTCCGGCTTTGAAAAACCTTCATTGACACCCTAATCAAGAGCATTTTTTAAAATTCTTAAAATCTACCAAGAGCACTTGCAAAACCTAATATTCACTAGCTTAATTCCTAGACTTTATTTCACAGATTTACTTGACTCCATAAGGCACCGATCCTTCGTTATAATTGAGTAATTTTCTATCTTGATCAACTGTCTATGGTTTATTTTTGTTGATTATATCTAAATGCTTAAGTAAAGTCTGGAATCTTTTTCTTATCTGTATGATCTCTTGCTAGCAAAGTGGATTGCTCTGATTTACATGTCACATTCATAAACATAATCATTTCTAATCACAACTAACTCCTAAACAACACCCATCTGCATCCAAAACATCTTAAAACTTAACTTAAACATTGAGCCATAGAAAACTCTTTGTTAGGGACTACCCCCCTTGGCTTCGTTAGGAGTTAGCCTAAACGAAGGAGCTAGGAGCAGGTGACAATACCTAGCTCTGTGTTTGCCCCGAAGGTCACACCTCTCCCACTTTCTCAAGTAAGGAGACAACTTTCAGAAGATTTATGCTGCTAGTGTGCAATCGGCGGACAACAGATTCCAACAACTTTCTTTGTCTACCAAACTTGTGACTTTGTATCAATATATGTTGTGTTGATTTCTTTTTATCACAACACATAAAATATATTAAAAATAATATTTTGAATTACTCCCTTGACGTTATTGCAATGTGTCGACGTGGGAATGACCCCTAATCAAGGCCAGAGGTTCACATAATGAAATGGTCCAATTAGATATTCTCCATTTGGTATGGTAAACCCTTAGGATAATGACCTAATTGCAATGGGTTGTTTTAAAAATTTAACACAAAATGTAGAATGCGGGAGGTAGATGTAGAATGCATTTGTCCTGAGCTAAACTAATATGAAACTACAATACGTGGAACTAGCATAAATTATTGCAAGCAATTAACAATAATAAATTCACTTACTTATCTAGATTGTTTAAATTTGGGTGAACTAATAATTAAGACCAAAAGCTATAACTCCATATTAACCTGTCATAATAATTGAATAGCATAAATTTAGAACAAATACCAGATACATGGGAGCAATGTACACACAAAACGAAAATGATTCTCATAGATTTCCAAACCACCATGAACAAATAGAACATTGTACATTAATCTCACAACAACACAAAATTTTGGCCAATAATGGCTTCTCCATTAACCAGAGTTAAGCTTACCATGTCAATAAAAAAAACTAGCTAATCTATGGGTACAAGGATGAAATAAAAAAAGATCATTTAGATTTATGAACAATGTTAATTTACTTAATACCCAATTCAGAAAGACTACCGACTATTGGTTATAATACTTATAGGACAAAACATAATTTATTAGTGATTGGATGATTGATAGATATATGATATACAATCTCATGTGACGATGTAGTTATATCATTGACTAATCATAATGGTTGGTAGGTCATGCCCCTTCAATGGGTCATGTCTTTTTTGGATAAGATGTATCTTTTTATTAATTACTTGCTATTTACTATTATTTCTTATTATTTATTGTTGTTTATATTTTAATTTTTATATCTTTATATACTATGTTCACTACATTGCTTATCCCTTTTAAAATGACTTGTCCTCAAAGAATAAATAAATTATTTCTTTCTTTTGGCTTGTGATGCTTTCTTATGATTCTTCATTATGAAATGGTCATGGTTGAGGACATGAGTCAATATGATCTTTTACGTGTTGAGCGACGTGGTTGAATTGTAAAAGGGTCTAATCACCATAATTCAATCATATAGAGATTTGAGTGGCATTGACTTTAGATTTGGGATCCAGCAGTATTGGTATTCAAATTCTTTAGAATACAAGTAATTTTTATTCAGAGTGTTGTTCATACTGAGAACAATTAAAGTATTGACTCTTTTGTCTTCTAATATTGTGTTTTCTTACAATATTTGAAGTGCCCTATTTTTTCACTTTGCATTCTTGTGTCACTTTGTTGATCATTGAATATTATTGGTAGGGATACTTGGATTTCCCAATGTTTGTACTTCATCATCTTAATATCTTTAGGATTTGTGATGTTATTTCCTATTTCATTTGGATCAATTATTGTTTCTTTGTCGACTAATGATTCTTTGTAAATAAGTTGATCTAATTTTTCCTCTACTAACCTTTTATCACTCTTTAGCTTCTTGAGTTCAGTAAGTAATATTTGTTTATGACACCTTAGGCATGGAATCTATTCATTTTTTTTTGTTGATTTTATTCTACTACCTTGATCCTCTAGTTTGTCATCTTTTTTCTTTTTTATTTGTTCAATCAACGTTTGATTAAGATATTTTAAGCGAGAATTTTCTTCATAATTTTCTGATATGTTCTTATAGAATTCTTTCTCAAGATCTTGCTTCTCTTGTTCCAATTTCACTTGCATTACTTCACATCTTCTAACTTCTTGATTTGTGTAAGTAATTTTTTACTATGATCTTTTAGGTGAGAGATTTCTTCGTTTTTATTGCAATAACCTTTTCAACTTCCTTTTGCATCTTTTGTACTAAATTTTGATTATCTTAAAGGATGGTGTTTGAGATATATTTAAATTTTTTTGATGAAAGGTATTCTAATTGTGACGTCATTAAAAAAATTCTGCAAAGTTATTTTCTTCTTCTTATAATGAAATGTCAGAAACATTTCTTTGGGTTTAATATAATAGTCACCAATATATTCATCCAAGATGAACATAGAATTATATCACCATCATCGTATCACATGGATGTGAATGTGACATTATATTGTGAAACAAATGTAAAATCATTAATTCTTAGTTGTAAATCATTTATTTCATATTGTTTATACCCAAGCATGTCTTTTTTAATGTATTAGCATCAAGAATTACTATATCATTAATGAATTTGGTGCTAACATGTTTATTACATTCGACATGAGCAATAGAAAAGTGATCTTTCTAAATAATATTAAAGCACGTATTTTTGAACTTCTTTTTTCTCATCATAGAATTCCTTTAGTTTTTATCAAAATTTCCTCTTTTGAAAATTGATTATTTTTAAAAGGTTAAATAACCCTTTAATAATATATGTTTTGGAGTTAATTTAGAATTTTAATATTTTTTAATATATATTTGTTTATCTTTGATACTGTTAACTTTTAAGTCAAAACCCTTTTTTATCAACTTAAACATGATCTTTAAAAGTTGTATCGTTAATCCTTGGACAAGAGTTTCTTGCAACAATATGGTGGATTAGTTTGTTTCTTTAAAGTAATATTGATGGTGGGATGTTGTCATAAGCTTTCTTCACCATGCCACGCAATACTTTAGATTGGAGTAGTCTAACACTTCGACGATTTCTCCGGGAGTTGTACTATTCCATTAACCCTCTTGTCATTTCTTTTTGACAAACTCTTAAGAAGGTACTCGATGCGGTCCCCACCAACATTGATTCTTTGCCAAAAGCGGTGTCTCCATCCGGTGCACTACAAATTTAAAGGCTAGGCCAAGCCAACTCTAACTTCTTTACTTTTGCTCTTCTTTACTTTTGCTGCTCTCAACATGGTAAGCCTCGTAGAATTACTATAGCTCAATCAACTTAATTTGATTTGGAGCTCAATTAGAGTTTCTTAGTAGTGATTAGAGTAATTACAATATTCGAACAAAATAACATTAATCTCCTAATAATGCGTGCACCTTGAATGAAAATATTCCGTCGAGTCATATAGGGAGAATTTTAAGCAAAATACATTCTCACGTGTATCAATAAAGACAAAGCAACACCATCTTGTTGTTGAAGACTCACTTAGTTTGCTCTGCTCTCAAGCCTTCACTTGGTTTTGTTTCCCATCTCCAACTGCTCAATGATCTCAAAAAAAATAGTTACAATTTGATGACAGTTTGTGTACCATTAAAAAATCACTCTCTATAGTTTATGCGGTTCATGGTTGAATGGAAGTGGGAAGGTGCAAGTAAAACATTGGTGTCCATTGCATACATGGCTAAAGTAGTTGATTGAGGGCCATGCAACCATCACTGGATAAGCACTTGAGAGACATGAATTTGACTTAAAAACTATAAGGTATAATAAGATAAGCGATTGCAACATGACAATGGTGGGAAATAAGAGCTAACATGTAGAAGAATGAGAAATAAAAGATTGTGACATGACAATGAATAAGCATATGTTTGATTTTTATTATATGTATAAATTATGTTTTAAGATATATTTTGATGGTGAGTTGTTTGAATACACTTTTGGATTATAGTGTTAGCTAGTATAATTTTACTGTATATCTTGGTCAAATTATTTTGAGTCCTTCGTGCCAGGGTATTTTTTAAGGATTATAATATTATACTTGGGTATAGTATTCTGGGCGATTGTTTTGGATTGAAAAAACATGTTTATAGATAGGTAGGAAAATATTAAATATAAAACATACAATTAACACTGAAATGTGTAAAATTTGGCGAATATTATGAAAAAAAACATATTCTATGTAAATATAGGCGATATTAGAGACTAAAAATGATTAAATAACGAATTTATTTTTTGAAAAAAACCCAAAAATTAGCCAATTGGCAAAATATCACCCCTAAAAATTATCCTCTTTACCAACTATCATAAAGAATATAAAAATCTACATACATATTGAAATAAAATACGTAGAAAATCTATTAACAATTATTTTCCTTATATTGTAATCAAACTGTTTGAAGCACA
This sequence comes from Pseudotsuga menziesii, assembly GCA_001517045.1. Classification (NCBI taxonomy): domain Eukaryota; kingdom Viridiplantae; phylum Streptophyta; class Pinopsida; order Pinales; family Pinaceae; genus Pseudotsuga; species Pseudotsuga menziesii. The sequence goes on from LPNX010196267.1 coordinate 260,310, forward strand.
ACATCAAGTTGTTATATTATGTTGTGATCTAGATCTTTCCATTGAAGAACATTGCATCATTAGAGTCCTAGTGAAATGCAATCTTTAAAGGCGGTGTTATCTCTAGGGTTGTTCCTACTGCTTATTTCCAAATTTTTGATTTGGATTGGTTTTTGTTGTTTTTGTTTTATGTTTTATGATTGATTGCTTTCCCTTATGATTCCCTTGGTTACCTAAAAGCATTAAAATTTCCATTCATCAACTAAGAACCCATGAATCTGCAAAAGAGTATGTGTTATAGGGTGATTTTTGTTTACAAACTGGCAACATCCTTCCAAGCTGGCAGCATTTTAATGACAGAATATCCAAATGTGAGTAAGATTACCAGGGCAGGTGTAGATGTTCAGCCTTATGCATTTACTACCAAGTCTCTGTTTGTTGGGCACACTAATTATAAGTATTAAAGCAGCTATGGCCCCTGGCGTTGGCAGCTGCTGTTTCTGGTGGGAAAAATCTAGTAAGTCTAAATGCCACTGAAAAGGTATGAAAACAAATGTCCAGCAGTATTTCTGTAATAGTTCCCCCATAACACTTCCAAAACCTGTCATGATGCATGACTTTGCCATAATTGATAACTATGCAATTTTCATGGATCTTCCTCTCTATTTTTCTCCAAAGGATATGGTAAAAGGTGGACTCATTATGTCATATGATAATACAAAGAAAGCTCGTTTCGGTATATTGCCCTGATATGCCAAAGATGATCTTCAGATGCAATGGTTTGAGCTGCCAAACTGCTACATCTTTCACAATGCAAATGCTTGGGAGGAAGGTGATGAAATTATCCTCTACACTTGTCGATTGTCTGACCTGGACTTGGAAATGGTCAGTGGAGCTGTCAAAGAAAATATGGAGAATTTTCAGAATGAACTATATGAAATGCGATTCAATTTGAAAAGTGGAGAAGCTTCACAAAAGAAACTCTCCGAGTCTGCAGTAGATTTTCCAAGGATTAATGAGAAGTACATTGGCAGAAAGCAACGCTATGTATACGGTACTATACTAGATTCAGTGACACAGGTTAAAGGACTGGTAAAATTTGATATCCAGGCTGAACCTGAGGTTGGAAAATCACAGATTGAAGTGGGAGGTAACGTGCTAGGGGTTCTCTACTTTGGTCCTGGATTCTGAGGCAATTTTTGTACCCCGGGATTCTGGTCCGGACCTGGAAGAGGATGACAGTTACTTGATCTGTTTTGTTCATGATGAGAACATTGGGAAATCAGAAGTCAATGTGTTTGATGCAAAAACAATGTCCCCTGCGCCAGTTGCTATCATCCATCTTCCAACAAGGGTACCATATGGATTTCATGCCTTCTTTGTATCTGAGGAACAACTTCAAAACCAAGCATAGGCCGTCATCAATTTTTGCGTTTCTTTTGATCTAACCTACCCGTGAGCTTGCTGTCCAGATCCAGCAAGAGGCAGCT